>JAQFXM010002405.1:0-24946 GCA_034693345.1 Entomobrya multifasciata
CTGACAAAAACGAACGACCGAGCAGAATAAAGTATAGACAACAGACCAAGATAATATGATGGGTTTACTGCTTTCTATTGTTTAAAAACATTTTTCTACGCTGTATTTACAACCTTGTCTTGTTAATGTACAAGGTACAGAGATTAAAGATAGGTATAAAACTAAACTGAATATAATATGCATGCATTTTTTTTCATTTTGTCGCTGGTGGCTGGGATCGACGGATGTTTTTCATGTTATGAAGTTGCTATTCATTTGCATGTATTTTTATGGAAAATTTTTGATGTTTGTAGGTTAAAATTCAATGTTGAAAGGAAAGCGAACAAAGTAGAACAAAGGACGCTGGAAAGTTTTCATAGGAAGTCTGAGAAAAAATCATAAGCATCTGAAAATTCATAAATTGACTTGATTTAAATTATGGGGAAAGTCAAGGGAAGGGGTGACGAGCATGCTTGTCGAATTAATTACCTATTTCAGGTGAGTTTTTTCATTTGAATATTGAAAAATTACAGGCATGATTTTTTAGATGAATTAAAAACTAAATCTGGATTGCTTTTGGTTTTTAGGCTGGACAAGCGGTAGCTAAATGCTCTCCCGAACTCAGTCAGTATTATGGACAAGTTCTTACAGTTATCACTGAAAAGACGGCTCCGAAAAAGTATGTATTAAAATGCAAGAAATGTCATATCATTAACACTTTCATAATGCACCACGCATATCCAATCCAATCCAATCCAATATAACCAACCAATTTTATCATTTAATTCCCAGGGACTTTACCATGAAACGGTCCATGTGTAAAAAGTGTCATGCTGTCTTAAAGGTCGGTGAAAATGCCACGTACAGGCTTCGCAAAAACAAACACAAGAAAGGAAGTCCAGTTATGGTAATTGATCATGTCATGTGCCTTGAAAATTAACTGAGGTGAAAGCCAAAATATAAGTGATTAAAAAATTCTATTAAAAATCTTTCTTTATTTGCAGGTAATTGGTTGTAAGTTATGTGGAGAAAGAAAGCGCATCCCAACGGGCAAAAGAGATTATCAAATTAAAGCTGAACGGGATGGAAAAATTAGCGGAGGTTCTTCCAGTAGTAACACAACTCCTCCAAATGGTGCTAATTTTGATGGTAATGACAAGAAACCTACTACAGATCAGCCAGAAAATGCTGCCACAGCTACCTCTTCATGTGAGGCAACCAATGTTGAATCAGATTCTCCAGAACCCGAAACGCCATCATCCAGTACGAAGGATGCGTCCATGGTAACTATAATAAGCGCTCCAGAAGTAGTTTCAATTCAACTTTAACGGCAACCGAAGTAGCTAGAATAGAGGAGGATGCGACAATGCCACCGGAAAATACTTTTGTGCCAAACATTGAATGAAATGACATTATTGTCACGTTTCCCCGTTTCTAATTGAACTTCAATTTCAAGTTGATGTTTGATGTAATCAATCAAAATTATTTATTTCCACTAATATATCAATGTTTCATGATTAAACTTCTGTTATTTTCATACGTAGGCAACTTATTACGATTAAAAGAATTGTAAAACTGTACTTTTTTGTATGCATCAAAATCACTTCGTAAAAGATGAAAGATAAAAGTATGCTTAATCGGTTAACTCTGTTGCAGCTTGATACACAAGTTCATTGTATAAATTAAAGCTCAAAATCCGCTATGGTATTATCCTCAAAATTAAGTTCGCAAGTATCATAACGAAGTGCTGTAAAGTACTCCCTTTTAAATCCAAGTGATTCCGCATGATCATGAATTAACTTGACCTTTTCCTCTGGAAGAGATTTAAGTGAACTTGTAACGCCCCAGGTCATTTGATTATCGTCATAACACGCTGCAGAAAACATGAAGGTAGAATTGTCAGTAAGTGTTGCGTAACTAACTCGGCCTCTTCCTGCTATAAATGAAGAAAAAAACTACAATTAAATAATCGATTGATTGCTGATCTGTACATAACATTTCATTAACATTAACATAAATCATTAACATATATCAAAGGAACCGATTTCTTTTAACCACAAACCTGTATCTGTTGTAAAGCGACATCCAGCATATTCGTTGTCTGTGCCATTTTCAGGAATTACGGTGTATTTGGTTAACTTTCCCCCGAATCCATGACCTAACATGGTCATATTTGGCATATTGAACCAAACGCAGCTATCATAGTAAATTTGATTATCTTGAATATCCCTTGGTTTTGCGTGGGCGATATCCAGACTTGTATAGTAAAGATCAAGGCGACTCATTAGAGGATAGAACCATGGTCCAGTCGATGAGTTTAACTAGAAATTACGATAAATACTCTCGAACGTTTTTCGGTATGATTTCCTGTTACAAAATGTTTAAAAATATCTGGCCTTACGAATACTTCATCAACTTCAGCAAACTTTGTAATTGGAAAACATGGTTGTTCCTTCGCTGCCTCCACATCTATTGCGTGAGTAGTGATATCGTCATAGAATGGCGTCAATAGCAAAAACGCTGAGAAAGCGAAGAAACCCGGTACAAATAATCTGTGGTTCTCCATTTTGTTTTAATCAAGCACTCAAAACATAAACTAACGCTGTACCAAGTAGATTCCCCAGCATATGTACCCGAACGTACCCGATAACTAAAATATTATTCAAACGTTTTAAAAAAATAGCCTGAAGCAAAATTAGTAATACTGTCTGTGAAGGGCATACGATGATCTGCACAAATGATTGTTTAAATTAGACAAGTATGATGACCAGTATGTCTAACTTCAAATCTCTGTTGATACAAAACTTATATTCTATGCTTGAGGCTTGAACTGGACAAAAATACTCGTAAATGTTTCGGCGTAATTTACATATCCATAAAAATACGTACAGCAAAATTTCCATATTATTCATCTTTCCTGGCTCAAATGAGTGAAGGAGTTCATATTTAAAATACATGTTGATTATTTTTTGTGATTATTTTTTTAAGTTGCCCTTGAACAACATTAATTTTCCATCATTCCAAAAGTCAAAAAGCCTATTGTTGCAAACATTTACGTAGCATGTTATGTTTACGATGATGACAAGAAGATATTTTCACCTGTCTCAGCTTGCCCCAACTTGACTATAAGAATTATTCCAGGTTGCTTGTTTGCCTGAATGTTTGCAAAATTTTGATGAAATATGAAATAAAAATAAAATGCGACTCGTTAATTAATTTTCTAAAATCCATTTTTATTTTCCGCTTTTCATCATCAATCATGTTACTATAAATTATAGACAATTATTTTCCATCATCATCCTCAATAGTTAAACTTTCTTTTCATTATAATTACACTAGGTACAAGGTGCATTTTTTCATTTCTTTTTAAAATGTTTTTGTTATTGTAGACGACGCAGTAATGTATGTATACAAATATTATTGTTAATTGTTAGACGATTTTTTTTTCATGCTTGTAATAAAGTTAATTGTATATTTTTATATAAATAATTAAAAATGTAGGAATAAAAAAGACATCACATGTGACAATGAGATAATAATGTTAGTGGTTATTACTCTAGTTTCAGATGTTTTTTTATCATTGTATTGAATTTTAAATACAAAACAAAAATGTACAACATAACAATTAGTTTTTTAAAAACTGATTACCTTTGTGATTCTTGTTTTATCAAAATATCAATCATTAAATCATCAGTATATTGTCCCATTGAGGTTTATGAGATGCTTTCACATGATTTTCTTTTCTTTTTAACTGTCGCCTCTCGTGTGATATTTATTCTGTTGCTGTAACTACTTGAAAAATTAATGGAAAAATGGCATATTTTCAACAATGGTTTATTTTAATCAGAAAAACAATACTACAAAAAATATTACAAATTAGCTACTAAATTCCTTACAAAACTAACCGTTTCAGTTCGAGGAAAAGGTTTTTATCAATATTTCTTAACGTTTCGCGTTACAATAAATTAAACAAAAAAACTTAAATTACAATTTATTACACAATTAAATATATGGCCATTTCTACAATACGTTAATGACTTGCTTCAAAACGATTGTTCAAACACAAAAAAAGAGCATAAATAATCATCATGTCTTATCATTGCACTCTGACAAACCTAAAATTACTTTTTGTTTGTAACACAGTTTTTTATAGAGACCCTTTGCATTATTATTTTTTTCTTATTCCAAAATCTTATATTCATTGTTGGTATATAATTCTTGGTAGTGATGTGATGATTATTTGATTGAAAATTTGACCAAAACACGTTTCAATGAAATTTTTTACACTAAAACGCGTTTTGGCCTAAATTATTTTATTCCTCAAAAAGAAAGCTAAAAAAATGACTAAAAATTATCAATTCATTTTTTTTCAATGTCATTTTATAACAAAAAAAACAACAAAGAAAAATGTT
This sequence comes from Entomobrya multifasciata, assembly GCA_034693345.1. Lineage (NCBI taxonomy): Eukaryota > Metazoa > Arthropoda > Collembola > Entomobryomorpha > Entomobryidae > Entomobrya > Entomobrya multifasciata. The sequence continues at coordinate 4,392 of JAQFXM010002405.1, forward strand.
TTATATCACGTATATTTTCTTACATTTCAAAGATTTAAATGACTTCCACACATGTTATTAGTCCAGTCGCTAAATGTTTATTATTTTGCCCCTCTTTCAAAATACAATACAGATCAGATCAGTATGTACAGAACACTCCTCTGCTCTACAATAAAAATGCAATCCAATAAATACATCACTTTTTACAGTCATTTACCTTTCACTTTTTTTTCTAAACTAGCTGATTTGGTTTCAACTACAAACTACAAATTTCTCTAGTCACTAATTTAATTACGTTTTACGTTACAATAAGGTAACTCTGCTTTCTCTTCAGCTAAGTTTCAATTATATTTACAGAGGACACTCATGTTTATTTTTTTGTGTCGTGTGTTGTGTATGTTTTTAATATGTTGGTTATTTAAATGTGATGTACCTGTTAAATATGTGGTGATGATGATAAGATTCATTAATATATATTTTTCTTGTTTTATACATATTTATGTACTTTTAATTAAAATTTAACCTATTCAGTTTTATAGGAATCATGTTTTTATGTTATAACTGCCTGAAAAATAAGAGCTCGCTAAATTAAATTACACACAGTTTATGTTATGTTGATTATGTAAACAGATAACTCAGAACTTTTCTTTTCTTTACGTACAATAAAGACTACAATTCGGTTGCAGTTTAATTTTTTATCTTAATTGTTCTTTGCTGCGTGTACGAAGAAGGAGAACATTTTTTTACTCTGGAACTACTCTGTGTTTTTTATCTGTTTAATGAGAAGACTAGCATGTTCAATGCATACTTTTACTTCAAACAGTTTAATATAAAATTGGCGAAATATCTACTATAACAATTAAATAAATTGCTTTTAAAAATTAAAACGATTTAAATATCGTCAAATAAAATGAAACGGAAACAAAACTGAATCCGTGAATAATATCGACATTATTAGCTTGCGGGAAATGAAAAAAAAACATGCGATTATGATTGTAATATAAACTTATAACAATGCATAATGCGCAACACAGTTAAGTTTTTACTACAAGGTAATGTAGATTTTAATTGCGATTTTGCGAGGATTATCATAATAATTAATAATATTCGAAGACGATTTTAATTAAATAACAATTATTTTCTTCTTTTTTGTCTTTGGAGTAAACTTTAAATTAAATAAATTAAATGTTTTGGGTGCCTAAATAAAAATTGCATGCACTGCTGTTCCATCATCATCAATCTAAATGAAGATGCTCAGCCGGAAGAGTTACAGGTACAGGGTTAGTGGAAGTTAAACTCCTTCGATGGCAACTGTCATCTGACGACGCAGAAGAGTCCATCATTATCGCATTTCCGCCCACATTCAGACAAGCGGATTCAGAGGTCAAGGGATGTTGATGCTGACCTACAGCTGGTGGAAGAACAATGGACGCCGAGGTAGTTGCAGTGGTTATCGTTGTCATTGCGCTGGCAGTGTCACTTTCCTGGAACACTGCACACACCAACATAACACCACCAGTCACCGAAGTCGGCAATGCGGCATTTTTTCCATAATTTAACCCAGATTTCACCAAAGGAGTCCACACATGCACATGCAGAGCATCATTTCGGTCAGTAGTATAACGGTAAATAGTAGTGAGGTCAGTGCGGATAACGAAAATATAACGAAAAAAAAAACAAAAAAAAATAAACGAAAATTAATAATTAACAAAAAAACTAATCCAAATTAATAAAATTAAACAATGGGTTGGGTTAAACAATATAAAGCAGCATGCAGACAATAGTTAATTAATCAAAGCTAAAAGATTAAATCCCAATTAAAGCTTTTTAGCAAGTCTTATCATTTTTTCCCTGGCCATTATCAGTATACAGTATTTTCTCTCTGTAAACTTTTTCTTTTTTGTACATTTGACTAAACCACGCATACTTTCACATCGACTATTTGTCGGTTTCAGAAAAACTTTCTCCTGAATGCTCTTTTGCATTAGATTCTGACTAGGTGACTAATTATCTACAATTTTAGAGTTAATAAATTATCGTTTTATACTTTACTGGCTAAAGAGAGTATACATTACACACAATCTTCTAAGATTTATTGCTATATGTTCTCAAAAAATTCATGTACTATTTTTTTTTGAAAACTTCTGTGCTTACTTTCTCCAATCATCACCTTATCAAACACTGGTTAAACTTTTTTTACTATCAAATGTAAGAGTCATTTAAATCCTCCAGTATTATCATTGCACATTTACATTGAAATTTCCGCAAATCTATCTTTTAGTCTAGTATTTTTTTTCTTCCTAAAATAGTTTTTCTTTATGTATTTCGTTCATACGCATTCCAAAAAATTAAAAATATTTTTTGTTATTATTTTTACTAAAACGATATTAGTTCTTTTTGAAGTCTGTCTGTCTGTGTGACGCTTTGTTGTAAATAATTTTTTGTTATTTTTTTTGTTAGTATTGTTGTTAAATAGAGGCTTTTGTATATACACTAATTTTATAATTAAAATACTAAATCTTGTATAATGGATATGTATGGATCTGGATGGACCAACTACTCTAAAACTGTTTAGTATAATAGATAATATTTACAAGTTGCTATTTTATATTCTATTGGAAAATATTTACAGAAATAAGTGTGGAGATTATCGGTTTGTTTTTTTTGGAGTAAATATATATGTATATATGCATATAGGAATCATTACGTGTCACTTGACATGTATTTTGTGTGATAAATGAATGCTTATCTTGAAATGTACAGTTTTGTTAGCTAAAAATGCTACAAGTCTACTTTTTACATGTTTTACCCTAAAAATTTACAATTTTTTTAAGTCCATTGTAATTTGTGTTTTTTTGAGTTTTTTTCCTCTAGCCTGACTCGACTCCTGACTCAATCATCTTATCTTGCTCTTTTTCCATCAAGAACAGAAATTTAAATATATAGTTCACTTAACGCGATGTATTTTTTAAAGACGACGCGAGAGAGAAAAATAGAAAATAATTTTTTTGGTTGAAATTAAAACCTTTGATTTCCGTTGAGAGCAAAAGTGTTATTTTGTATCAATTTTTTGTGTACCGTGCGTCATGTTCGCATTATTATTGTTTTTTAAATATATTTTTAAAAAGATTGAGACTTTTTTTTTGTAATTAAAAATTATCGAAAATGGATTGGCATTAATTCGGTTGGATTTTTGTGGAAACCCAGCATATTTTTTTATTCGTAAGAAAAAGTTGGTTGTGTTGTGGGAAGAATGCACATACACAAACCGAAAAAAAAAATCAGAAAAATTAAGAGGACGCCATGTCTTGTTTAATTATCATTTTGAGAATATTATGTACATGGGACTTTTTTATACTTTTCGCCTGGTTATGTAAATTTTAAGCACAAGAATCATTATCTAGCTGATGATCATCTTGAAGCATAGGCTGTCGTTCAGGCGATTTAGACTTTGAGGAATTATGTCTTGATCGAGAAGCAGCTTTACCAGAAATATTGGAATTGCCATTGGTTGTTCCAATAGAGGAAAGATTTCCATTATTTCCCAAACCAGCCCCACCACCACCACCAGTGCTTATTTTACGATTTATGGAAGAAGAAGAAGGCGGTGACGAAGGAGGAGGTTTACAGTTTTCGTTCATTGTTAGCTTACACTTGTCCAGAGAAATGATTGATCCAGAGTTGGGCTTTTGAGGATCTCCGAGTCCCCTGCTTCCCTTGCCGCCCCCACCCCCAATGCCCCTTCTACTTGCTGAGTCTCCAGTGCTACTGCTTCCATCCTTTTCCTCCCTTTCTTCAATGCGTCTCAACATGAAAAAGTCGTAAAGGAAGAGAGCCAACGCACACAGCTTCAAACCGGATAGGACGCCCACATACTTGTACCTGAAGTCTTCAATGTCGTAGAGAAGACAACGACCACTCACTGCTGGCAATAGGCTGGAGCACCTTTTTACTTTCCAGAGGAGACAAGCCGAGTCGATTACATTACCAAAGATGATAGGACTCGGGATGTAGCCAAAAAATCGGAAAATCACAAATTGCATTCCCAAGGCAAAAGACCGCTCTTCCGGGGTAACAGAACGGAGGACGATCATGAGTAGTGGCATTTGTGTAACTGCGACAGTGCCGGTCATGAAAAATAAGACGATCATAAATGGTAACAGGGTGTTGCAGGGAGCAGGTGAGTCCACACATCGGCCCGGGGTTACACTGGCACCTCCAGCGCCTGTAAAACCAAGGATTTTTTAAAAATTAATACTTTATTGTCATTTTTTCAAATTATGGTTTCAATGTAAATAGCTTTTATTATTCATACATGAGCATTGTGTCAAGTTTACGGAACATCCAGCATGACAAGGACTGTAATACGTGACGCCATCATGACAAACCAACTGAGGATCCATAGAATTGTCACATGAACATTCCGAATTACAACTACTCGTCAGGTTCAAATCGACATCCGAATAATGACCTTCTTTCATCAGTCCAACTTCATTAGGATATGGCACCGTTCCTCCAGCCAAATTTGGATTCGGACATCCCAAAAAGAAGAATAGCACGTAGCCAATCAAGCAAAGTATATTTGTCGCTAAAACAAATTTCGCAGCTCCCGACGGCTTCAGCTGCAGGCGTTTAACGAGATAACCTCCCGCAAAAATTCCAAGACAGGCACCAGGAATAGCAATCCCCCCAACAAACAAGCTAGCCTGAGATTTTCCCAATTCAAACTGCGTTTCCAGATATTTTGGAAGAAAGACCACAAAACCAGATACAATGTTTAGCTCCATACAGCCTCCAAGACAGGTCACAACATAGGTCGGATTAGTGATCAGACGCCAAATAGATTTTGGGAGATCTTTTATACTCTGACCGTACTGTTGAGGTCCTTGATCCTCCTCATCATCCTTCCGCACAGCCACTTCCCCATCCCCTGCAGTCGCTGCCTCAACTTCAGCATCATTTTCCTCCCTAAAGCTATCATGCCTTTGATGATGTCTTTCCGCAATGCTGTTATTATCCATTGGCACTACTACTACATCTTTTTCCAACACTTCATCTTCTTCTTCCTCCTCCTCCTCCAACCTTTCTTTGTTATTTGAAATTCTTGGAAAAGTTAAAAACGGCAGACAGGCAACAAATAGCAACCCACCAGCAATTAAATAACCACCCCACCACATTCCCAAAAATTTCCCATCTGGCCCAATCGCATCCGAGGGTACAGACAGAAAATAAGCTCCTGCCAGAAAACCTAACACTGGTCCAAACGCTGCCATTGCGTAAATTGTTCCAATGTAAACTGAGGATGATTCTGTGGGAACATGGTCATCGACATAAGTTATTCCCAAAGTAAATAGGGGCGATCCGCCACATCCCAGTAGTAACTGGGCAAGCATAAAAAGAATCAGAGGATGACCATAGCTTTCTTCTTGTGAAGCTTTCATTGTAGTTTTCCCTTGTTCATCAACCACTTCCACAGTACAGCCATAAGATAACATGAGCTCCTGTTTGGTGACACTTGGAAAATTAGCGGAGTGGTTGGCATTAGTATTAGAATGATGTGGTGGATGAATAACCGCATTTTCTGCACTTCCATCATCTGAAATAAACTTGGAGGATTGTGGGTTTGCAGAGTGACAGATGCCATTCCTCATTTCAGGTCGCAAACTTGATAATGCTAGCATTCCTGAAGAGTATCTTGTTGAGTTAAAAGCATTTCCTGATTGATCACCGCCTGGTGGCTTGTACACTGGAGTGAGAAATTCAGGCAAGGTAAATACAACACAGCCCACCACCATCACCAAAACTCCGACAGCTATCCAACGAGGAATATGCCTTTTCGCCCCAAGGTAACTAACAAACATGACAGTGATGACGTTTCCCATTTCGTAGGCGCTTGCCACCATTCCCACAAATCTGGACGGGATTTCAAACCTCGACTCGATTGTGGTGATCACAGAGTTCACATAACCGGAGGCAACTGCCTGTTGGAGCGTTACGAGAATGGCGAGAATAAACACGAAAAATTTGATATTAGCTAATTGTTGGAAACATTGAGGCATGCGACAGGGACCGAGGCCGCATTCCATTGAGCCCAAACTTATATCATGCACCCCTTTCTCGTCGTCGTGGTCGCACTTTTTGGTACTCCCACTGCTCCCTTTTCTTCGACTTCCGGTGAGTCTCCTTTCACTATCTGAAATTGACTTTTTCCTTCTGAGATCAGCTGCGTCTGTGGATGAAGCCGCTGGCGAAAGAGGGCTCAACTTCCCTGTAGCTAATACCACTTCCGGTGAGAGTGGCCTTGGTCTTTGGTCACTTTGTGCGTTTGCTTCTGGTGACAAGCTGCGAAGTGGTGGGGTATGATGATATCCATGAAGTGGATTACATCCCGAAGCTGCATCCAGTTCCCTTAGTGAGGACCAAGCCACAGCGCCCATTGTTGGAGGCAGGCATCCCGATAATGCTCTCCTATGACCCTTTTGCCAATTGGTAGACGCATTGCTTGCTGAGTTGGCAAGCATTGCATGATGACCAGTATTTGGATGCGAGGGTCTCGCTTCCAGTTGACTGTGATGGATACCGGATTGATGGGGAGGGCTGATAACACCTCCATAGGAGTGACCCCTTCGATGCCCTCGGTGCCCTTTGTAAGGAGGATTATGTTGATAAAGGTGAGGATGATTACTGTGGGTAGAATTTATCACAGATGCGACCGTGGACGAGATTGAGCCTGCAGACGTTGTAGTTGCCGTTGCGCATGATGAGGAAGGGGGAACGATGGAGGAGGTTACTGGGGCAGGAGGGGCACTATGCACATTTCCACCTCCACTACTGCAGTCAGTATGTAAACCCTGTTGACTTTCTGGTGTAGACGACATGGCGGCATTGTAACGTTGAATCGTTTGGCCTAGACGAGAGGACATTCTGAAATGAGCCAAAGTACAAAAAAAAAGTTGTGTAAAGATTTGATTTAACCTTAATAACCAAACGTGGATATTAGATTGTAAATCGAAGGTGGATCATCATAATCATCATAGTATGTATAAATGGCATGTCTTGCCACAGAAATCATGACCTGTGTGTTCGTGATTTGAGTGTGTGGGCTGCGCTAAATCATGATCTATTAGCTTCATTTTGCTTGAGATTATTTTTGGTAATAATCCCGTTTCACTCACAAAATAAAAAATATCCACTTGCACACAAACAACGCAACGTCAACACACACCACCACCACTACTAATACGGCACAGGCACAACTTTCCCTGTACACCTGTGCATCCTCATCAAACTTAATTCGCAACCAGCTTTAGTCAAAGTAAGCAGTGATTTTTTTTCCGTCATGCTACTATATTTTTCATCCCAAATCGCAAACAGACGCATATAAAACTTCTCTGGGCTCGGAGAGGAGAAGAATGAGTAATTTGATTCATGCAATATGCGGTGATGTGAGCAGTAAACGACAATATACTTTACCATATCACTACAATATGCTATTTTACGACATGATATCACATTATCCTCGAAGGAAATTGCTTCATTGACATGCTTCATGCATGATTTTCATTGTGCAGAACGCCAACTCCACCAGAGATACCATACCACCGACCGACCACTACCACCTTTATACCAGACCACTGCAGGAAACGCGAATTTATGATTATTACTCTCTCTTCTCTTGCCTGTTTTGCGATGCGATCGTAAAACAAAGTCAGACAAATAGGTATTCTAGAAGACTAAAGATCTCAAACGACGAAAGGAGCAACAAGGATGCAGAAAAATAGACTAGAGACCAGAAAGAGAGAGAGGCTTTTTTCGTCAGATTTTTTCAGAGAACATTTTTTGCCCAAGTAAATCTACCTAAACTCAATTCAATAGTAATACTTTCAGGATTCAGGATCAAGTCAAGATGATGATGATGATTGTATTGTAATGAAACATCATATAAAATCTGCCCACGCTCAGCTTAAGAAAACCACTATTACAACAATTTAGTGCGCAATCAGTCTAGCAGCAGCGAATAAACATAGCGGTAATCGTCACATCATTATCGTCATAGTCAAAGTCAAAACATTGCAAACGCTCCTGTTATGTGTCAAGTGTGCCAAAAAAACCAAGCCTATGAAGTACATTGTACTGTACTCATTTTTATAGATTCTTTGATGATGACGAATAATAATAGAGGATGGAATGGAATGTGTGGAAACAAAAGAATTTCGACCACAAATAAGAAAATATCAAAATATGCCCTGGAATGGGAAATATACGCATAAATACAGAATACAGTAACAAGTTTTAGGCACTTAAAATGTTTGCTACATTTATGTTCCATAAGACTTATATTTTCACAGTTGGTTAATTTTAATTCGATATAGATGCTTGCTTTCGCAATTTTTCGTAGGTCGAAAATAGAAACTATACAACTGAAATCTGAATTATAGGTATGAATGAGTTAAATGTGGCATCGTTTGAATTTTTAAAAAGCAATTCATAATGAATTATGTACCTTTGTATTTTATACGAATCTATACATTACAGAAGTATTAATTTTGCTTAATACGACTGATTAAAATATTGCAGCACAAAAGCACTAAACTTTAACGCACAAAAACCCGAATACAATCATTTTTACTGACATATTTTTGGTGATCACAAATAATATATCACGGAACACCAAAACTCTATACTTTAATTATACATATATACTCCTCCTAATGATTTTTATGCATGTCTACCTGTACGTTCAGGATTCATGTCCATGTCATGTCATGTCATGTCCACTTACAGGGTTCATTGATATGAAATGAAGCACAGTGTGAACTTTTTTGAACTAGTCATGCAGGCCATATAGGTTTTTTTTAAACTTTTGCTATTTGTATTCTTTTATGAACTTAACCTTTTCCATTTCGATCACACAACTATTCTCAATGGAAAGAGGTAAAAAAACGAAGTTTTCAAAAGATAAATTTGTTTATCAAAACAGCGAATTTCGATAGTGAACTCTATGCATATGACGATGACGCGACCACTGATCATATGAAATTAAGCTCTTTAATAATAATCACCCATCCAATAAACAGCCAGCTTTGCAAGTTTTACAAGCTCAAAGGTTGAAGGTCAAACTACCATCATCATCTTAAATTCTAGAGCATGATTTATCAAACATATGAAATTAAACCTCCTCCTCCGCTCCGCTCCTCTCTTTTCTCTTCTCTTGTTTAACCAGAGAGGAGCAAAAGCAAAAACTACAGAGTAACCACATAAAAGACAGGCAGCTGATAAAATATTGATTACATTACGTTATTTTTCTCCTCAAGCCACAAAAATGACTATAGGATGGATGATGTGATGAGCAATAAATAAATTTGTGCCGACGCGTACTTCTTTTTTGGTTAAAAGTATATATCAGTCTCTGATAGAATGATGTGAGATGTTGACTGTTTTATGTCAATTGGGCAAGAACTTTTGAAGTAAAAAAGAGTTTTTTGTTCAAACAAATTTGAAATATGATGTTGATGGGTTATACAATATTTACGATTACGATAATGTGTTTTTGGCGATTTTACTCTTGTGATGATGATCCCATCACGTTTACGTACATGTTCAAGTTTAAAGAAACTAGTTCAGTCACATTTAACACGAGAACTTGGCAAATTTTGTGCAGTACTCAAGTAAACACATTTGAAAAACACATCCAATCAATCAATCTGCCACACTGACAAATAATCAAGAAAAGCTATTCATACAAACTTATTTTTTTCTTATAATTCTTACACCTTTTTTATTTCTCAGTCAGTCAGTCCAGTGATCATTTGGGATTGGATAATATGAAACTAGAAAAAAATATTAATGATTTTTTATAGCTTTTTGTGCTCCAGAATGTCTATGACTTAACCCTTCCTTCTTTGTTTCTCGTCTCTTGCCGTTCTAGTTTTTTTTCTTTGGCTCCAATTTAATACTGGACGAACATGGGCATGGACGACATAATATGCTGTCATGATGTCAGTTGGTGAATTTTTCTAATAAAAGTTGCAAATCAATTCATTATTGCAAAGCTTGTTTGCCTGCTCCTATCCTACTCAACGTCATTATGTGCAAAGTATTTAGTCTACATTCAACATTGCATGAAGACAACTACACAATCTACAGACATTACATTGTTATATGTAATCCTCTAAAAGTTTCAGGTTTCTTGTTCCCTCTAAATTCTTATTTTAATCTGTCTTGCAAAAAAGTTGGCAAGTGGCAGAGGTTGGACTGGACAGTTTTTTTCTAGAGAGTTCAACTCTATAGAAGCCATGTGGATGGACATTTGTATCATGTATTATGCACGGTGGTGGTCAAAAATCCATGCATAATTTATACCAAATAGACAGCTTTGCTAGCACAGCAATTCTCCAGCCCATAATTGTTTTAGGTCACCTTTTAATATTCCAGTGAAGCAGAACAGCGCATTTACCTTTACCATTTATATTCCTACTTGACTTTGACTTAATTTTCTGGATTTTTAATTGTTCCAATGTTCCAAATCCAATCGGCTTTTCTTTTAGCGCAGTGCAGAGAGACACAGGCACAGGCATTCATACTATTTACTGCACTGCTACCACCATTATACCGCTGTGTTTACTTTGTTTGCTGGCTTGGCTCTTCTCCTGTTTTTCTACTTGACTATTGAAATTATTGATGCTGATGAGTGAATTAACGTATTAGCCTCGCCGTTTACCAAAGTCATCAGCGGATCAATAAATCAGTTAAAATGACGTGCATATTTTCGGTTGGTATTGGATTTGATGTATTGACTATTTTTCCACACATGTTTATAATGGAATATAATGGTATACTGATGGACGAAAACCAGAGCAGCATAAAAGAAACATACGCTTCGCTGCGTTGTTTATAATATAAGTCAACCTTTGTTCGACTTTTCCAGCTTTATATTTTTAAGCGAAAATTCAATACTCCATATTCCATCTATTTACCTATATTTTTCGCCTATGCACCAGTTTAAGAACATTGCTATATTATTCGTTTTGCAGAAAAGAAAAAAAAACAGAATACTGGTTTGGTTTGGTCCGTGGATGGAACGAACGAATAATTACTTATTGACTGTTATATTCCTGCGGAGAACTATCTACGTAGTTTTTTAGAACTGACTACTGTAGTCCTCCATGGCGTACCATTGTACAGCTATCAGATATTCTCCTGTGTACCACTTTCTGCAGAAACACACGGGTTTCTTCAAGGATACTTGATTTTTGCTTGTGTCAGTGTCGTATCGTATTACATGAATGGAAAAAGGAAACGATGATATGAAACGATGCTTTTCTTTTGCTTGGTTTATTTGATTCGCTGGTTTGTTTAAAATATCTTGTTACTTTAGCGTAACTTTTCATATAGGAATACTCACCTCACCATCGCCACCACAGTTTCTTTACTGCTTGCTTGCAAAAAGTCAATACGATAAAAAAATGTAATTTTTCTTCGCATTTGTAAGTGATGTCGTCGGTGATGTTAGCACAATAGTATTACATACGACATGTATTTTTTATGACCAAATAAAGCAAATAATTGTGTGCAAATAGAAATATAAAAGTTTGTATTTTAATGGTAATGGCAAAATTTATGGCAATGTATGTATACCTATATAACAGACATAGTCATTGTATTAAAAAAACCATAACCATAGACTATTCACATGTCACGTTGTCACTCACGTCATATGAAAAACTAAACAATGCAGTTAAAAAGCAAGATGTTACTCAGTGCTCACATAATATAATATGTAATTCACGAACGATTCACTCAAATTTTTATATTAATATTAATTTTCAAAAAAAAAATGCTGCAGAACAGGATGAATTGCAAATATGGTTTTGGAGATGACAATCATGATAAGTTTTGTAGCTTCTTCAATGTGCAGCAAAGTTAGTTAATACTATCGCCTTTTTCTGATTTGTGAGCAATTTGCCGTGACACTGACAATGAAATTTTTTCAAGTTTTGCTTGATGTATTTCATTTTAGAGGAAGACGGTGGTGTGAGATGGTGAAGCCATAAAATGTTGACTGCATATTTTTATGTGCCTAAGTGCTAATGATAAGAGAATGTCAGTTAAAAGATGAATTACGTTACAGGCACAGGTTACGTGTTCATAAGAGTATCATGTAACATTTTATAATTAATTGGGTAAATATATGAGCATGAAGGATAATCATAATCAGCCAGTAGGTCGCGGTTGGTGCTAAATGAATCGCCTGTATAATTTTATGGATATTTTTATTATCAGTTTGGTGTCTTGGCTTATTTGGCTACCTATCACCTATCCAGCCAGGCAAGGTAAGGTAACAAACTGAACGTGGAAGAAGGAGGAGACGAATGAGACGATAATGATGAGAATCTCTGTACGGTTGCTTTGCTCTTGTGATGATGATGACGTTATGCTGCTGTTACAATGATTAATATTAATAGCTAGAAGAACAACTACAAGGAAACAATATATCTTCAATCGTCTTCCAAAACAGGAATTGAGTGGAATTAGCGGATAGGTAGCAAGTTGACCACTGCTGCAACTAACTGACGCTAGCTAGACACAAGTTACAAGACACCAAGACCAGCCTATATATTCCTAAATAAAATGACGTTTAAATGAAAAGCAGCATAAATATTTCATGAAGACACACACCCATCATCACTAAGCAGTAGTCATGGTGGTGAGGTGAGTCAAACCGAATTGGCGATTTCCAATAGCAACAAAAAAGAGAATGTGTGCCATATACACAAAATAAGAGACTAACTAACATGACGACGACTCGACTGACCAGAGTACTGACTGACGGACCACTAACAAAATAGGCAATTTTAAGTAGAATATTTTATAAAGATGTGCATTATATTATGCACACCTTACTATATACACTGTACATATAATAGACAGACATGTTGATAAGTGTGTGTACTTACTTGCCAAAACGAATAGAATAGAAAAGTCCTTCAAATTTGTTAGAACAACGTCATGTTATATTAAAATTGACGCTGACGCTGCTTGTTACTTCTACTCCCATTTATTTTAAACGTCACATTTTTTAACAACAATGTAAACGGATAGTCGTAAAAGAGTTGAAACAAACACAGGGATAAAAAGTCCTCCTTTACCTTGCATTATTGCAAGGAAAGGTGTGTGCTATGCAATTTTTTTGCAATTTGCAAACCCACGTCTCACAACAATTAACACCTTGTCTTCAAATCGTACTACATTTTGCAGGCGTTGCAATGGCAACAGCTATATTGAGGAAAAAAGGAGAACACTTTTTTGTTATAAGTCCTGAGTCCTGACTGATGAAATGAATGAGCACTTTCAAAGGATAACCCTTTTTGCTTCTAATGCAAGCTTATCTCTCTTATACCATACAGTAGAACAACCAAATGCATTTATAAAACATATGAACTCATTCACACTTTTTACAACAATAGAAAATGATAATTATAATGCATACACTTTTTTACGCAACAAAAAATAGAAATTTACAGGGCGATGATGTGTGATGATAATGAACTGAAAACTTGCATAGGTATATCAAAAAAAATTGTTCTGCTTTCAATTCAAAGATAATACCTGTATTTTTATGTAATCATAATTCATATAACCATAACCATAACAATAATTCGTTTTTGAAAAAAGATTAAGAAACAGCATCACCATCGCCATCGCCACCACATCCACTAACTGCTAAACTGCAAACCACCAAGAAAAAAGGTTATTGACAAATGAATTATAATCCGATAAAAAACTAGGATAAAAACTTTTTCCCATGATGTTGATGAACGAACGGTGTGTGATGATGATGATGAGGATGATATGATATAATGACTCCACTTGTATGTCTGTTTCTGCAATGCATAAAGTCTGTTCACTGTTCTGTTATGTTGTTGTTTATATCATTACACTGCTGAGGATGATGATGAAGAAGAATGCATTGACTTTTACAACTCAACTTTCAACCTCAGTCAGCCAGAAAAAAAATGTGTGCAAAAAAATTGCACTTTTTCTACAATAATTCCGTTCCATCCGTAGTACATTACGTAAGTAATAAGTATGTACACAAAAAAAACAAGATAACGTGTAACGCTACGTGAGCAGAGTTCAATCCGATCCGATCGGGTTTATTATTTTAGCGTAAAAAAACTGTCTCTCACTCGACCAACAAGACTTGATTTTTTTACAAAGAAGAAAAGGGTTATTATATGTGATCTTTGATGTGATGATGATGATTACTTATTTAAAGGCCAAACACAAGAAAAGGCGAAGGCGACTGACGGAGAATAAGAATTAGAAAAAACCGATAATGCACCAAAAATAATATAATGAAAATTTTTCCTCTGTTTGTGTCGTGTGATGTGTGAAGGGAAGATGTTTGTTTTTCTGGTATGTGTACAGACTAAGAAAAAAAATATCTTGTGTGTATATATTTACTTTTCTGTGTACAATTCAATATTTTATTGCATTTTTAATACTTCTTCTTCTCATCTCTTCTCCTTGTTCTTTTTTTTCGTGTGTAAACTATTTTTACTTACATCGTCTTGTATCCGTATCCTTATGCTGGCACTGGTACTGAAATGCTGACAAGGATGATGATGATGATGATGTCGATGTTGATCAAGCTACTGCGATGATGATGAACTCGTTCATATGTTCAAATTGGTTTGTATACTTTTGAATTGACTTAAATATATTGATACAGTTGTTACACATATATATGTTGTGTACATATATATTTTTGTGCATGTAACTTTTTTATATTGAATTTTTATTGGAAATTTTACTTCAGCAGCACTTTTACAATCACAATCAGTCAGTCAGTACTGATAACTTCACTAAAAAACTATAAACTAAAAAATGCAAAATGCAATATACCCTTTCTTTCTTTTTACAGTTCACAAGCACAAAACAATAGGAAAAAAAGCATCATATCACCAGAAAATGAAAAAAACCAGCAGCAGCTATTATTATAGCTGTGCTTCTTCTTGCAAAGCCTATTTTTATATGACTTCTGGTCTGGTGTACTTTTTTGTGCAAGAGACGAAGAAGAAGTGGTGGAGAGTTGGAGAGCTCACACTTTTCACACAAACAGCAAATCAAAATCATTCAGATATATTCACTCACATTTTGCTGTGTATATATCGTATCGTAACTCAACTCTTCGCACAACTCACACCACCAACATCACCACTACCACTACCACTGCTGTTCCTTGATGAACAAAAGACATAAGCTTCTCTGTGTCCGTGGTCTTTCTGAGTCTGGTGTAGTGAAGAACGACGACACGACAAGGGAAAAGAAAAAGGAGATCCTATCGGGATCATATGGTAAGAAAAAGGGTTGTTGGTATAGTGCTTACTACTGTTTTAGGTTTTGCTTTGGTCTTGTGGACTGTGTATTGGATTGGATCTTGATGATGATGGTGGATTTTATCGCATTGGCAAGTGGCAAGGCAAAGTCGGATGGAAACAATGGAAAAATGTTTCAGCGTGGTTTGGGTTTTGGTGAAATAGCTGTATAAAAAAACAAAAGATGATGATGATGATGACTATGATCGTGCTTGCTCTTCTTGTATATTTTCTCTCTAGAAACGTTTCACATGTAAAAGCATGAATTTAGCAGGTTGAAAAAAATTAACGGAGATATATGTAAAGCTTTTTGTTGCATGAATTTCCCTACTCACATAAGAGAGAAGTGGCAGGGAGCACTGCAGCAGAAGTAAAAGAGACTCTTGACTAGTAACTAGAATCTAAGAAAAATAATACCCTTGAGTAGTACACAGAATAATTCCTCTTGTGAAAAAAAAAATATTATGATTATAAAATATATGCTCTGCTCTGTTTTTTTAGAAGGCTGGTTTTGGTTTGGTTTGGTTCGACCTAGCTGTCTTTTCTTTTTGCTAAAATAAAAAAGAGAGCCTGGCATTTTATTTTAGTAAGGCTGCAAGATAGGTATATATATAGAATGCACAAGGCTCAGCTCGGCAACAGCAGTGCTCACTCAACTCAGCACGAAAAATCCCCCCACTAAATGTCAGTCTTTTAAAAAAATCAAGTGCGTAGAGTAAAGTAAAGTAAATGTAGTAGCATTGAACGACGAACGTGTGTGTATGTGTGCACTTGTGTACCATACCGTTGTAGTATTTTGAAAGCATGGATATGATGATGCCTTATATGCATAATAAAAAAGTATACCTCAAAAATATGTCTTGGCTTTTCTATTTAGTACGTTTTACGTTTTGTGTGTGTGGTTTTTGTGTTTTAACATGGTATATGGTCTTGCCGTGGTATATGGTGTGATGTGTGGAGTGGAGAGAGGATCATGTTTAAAAAATGTTCATATAAAGTCAGTTCTCTTATTTCATGCAATTTTTTTTTCTCCTTTTAAAAACACACTCGCACTCTTTTATAGGCTGCTTGTTCTAAATAAAAAAGCTTTAACTTGCTGATCGGTCTTTAGTACATTTATATAAATTGCTCACGTTCAAATGTTAAAGTGGTCTCTAGTCTCTAATGCTCATTCTCTCTAGTCTACTGCCGCAGTTCACAGCAGGCTTACATAGAGTTTTAATTTAAATGTATGGCTATTTGCGCAAAAGAAAGAAAAAAAGTACGATGCGATGACTATGACAGGCGATTTGATCTGATGCAAAAGGTAATAGTGGAAAAGCTTACTAAAAGGCTTTATTGCAAAAAAGTGAACAGGATACTGAAAAAGAAGAAACGAAAAATGAGACAAAGGGAAAAAAACGTGCAAGCTGAAAAAATAGAGACAGATGAAACGATCCATTTTGTTTGTTGAAAAAACGTATTGATAAAAAAAGGAACTCAAACTCCAATTCAATTTTTTTATTGTAAGCTGAGAGATGAGAGTAAAGTAAATAGGAAATGTACTTTGACGATGACGATGGCAATGGTGCAACGACAAGGTACTCTGTTAAGTGCATAGAAAGATATGTAAAGCTGAAATGTTAAAAAGGCACTTTACTCACAGAAGGTATTATAACCAAGTCTCTCAGGTACACAACGGTATATCTTCTCCGATGATGATTGCTATGCAAAATGCATAAAAAATGAAATGTTTGAAAAATAATAGCATGAAAGAAGACCAGAGAAGCTTTGCTTTTTAGATGGGATTTTGTGCTGGTCTTAAAAAAGTGGAAAAAGTCAAGAAGATGAGCGAGCGAGAGAGAGAGAGAAACAAAGAAAAACTGTACATTCAACATTTTCATGCTGCCTTCTTTTTTCCACCTTCTTGTCGGAGGAGTCCAAGTATTAAAAGTCAAGTAATGTTCATATGATCATGATGATGATGATCATCGTAATAATCATAATGCAGGCATGCAAACAAGCATGTACTTAAAATATAATTTATTTTCATGCGAATTTACTATACCTACCTGTCTAATGCAGAATACTAGAAATAAATATGATAAAATAGTGCTATCATTTATCATTGCTTGTTAATACCTGTACTTATTGTAAAAAGTAGGGCTAAACTAAGGTTTTTATTTATTTTCCCATATTTTATCTTTAAAAAAATATTTTGGTCAAGAAAAAGAAAACACGCTAAGCTAAAAAATGCTATGTTTTTGATGCTTTTACTGCTATTCTGCATAAATTTGTGTATAGAAATTTACGCACACACGAACGAAAAGAAGGATGAAGGAAACGTTGTGTGTGAGCTGTGCTGTGTGAGAAGAAAGAACGGTTGTTGAACAAAAGTAGTCGAGCATCAAATTTTCTGACATTTTGAGCCATCTATCTAGCAGAATTGGTTGTAAAAATTTGTTTCTATGTCTATCCATACTACATAGTACACTTATGTTTGAATCTGACTGAAAAAAAGTAAGGAAAGGGTTATGATTTTCTGGGACGCTATCTTGCATGTGTGTAGTTTTTATCATACAGTTTTGCACTTACAAAAAAAGCTATGGACTTTTCTGTGTAAAAATTTGTAGTAAAGCTTGTCTTTAAATCTTAAGGAGTTCATGTGTAAAAACTGTACCCTTAAATGTTTCGTTTAATGTACAAAATATCCCGTGGTAAAAAAAGAACAAGATTTTTAGATGATATTTTGTGTGCATAGGAATGTGAGAATTTATAGTACACGAAGTATGCTGTACAGCCAACAGTAGTAATAGGTATTACTTACAGATTAGGTAATAGTAAATATAGAAAAAAGTTTTTATGAGTTTATGCGTTAATGCACACAAAATATAGAGTGCATGAATTTATATAGTGTGTGTGTATAGGAATTTGTAGGCTTGTAGGAAAACAATTGGGGAAAAAAGAACGTGTTCTTAGTTCTTGTTTCTTTTTTTGTAAAATACACATCTGATCACGTCTCGTCTGAGATGTGGTGACTGTGACTGTGTGACCATCATCATCATCATCATTCCAACATACACCTATTCATAATTTTCCAGACGACACTTACGAAAAAAGTTGTGAAGTGTGAGGGTGTAGTAGAAAAAGAGAGAGATTTTTGGTGTATTGAAAAAAGGGTTCATTGGGAACTTTAACTGGTTGGTTAAAATAAGGGTTTATTTTTTTGGTTAATTTTGTTGCCTAGTAACTTGTTGAGGAAGGGCCTTCAAATTAAAGGTGTAAGGTTAACGAGGTTAGCAGAAATAAATTCCATCAGGGACGACGAGGAAGCGAGATAAATTTTGGGAGTGTGGGAGAAGTGGTTGGAATATTTATTTCCGGGCGATTGGAATGAGAATATTGGAAGTGGAACTACAATTTGAGTGTTGAAGTGTTTTAAAAATAAGTATTAAAAGTTACAAGGAGGTTGGGGCGGGAGTTAAGTATTTGAACAGCAAGGGGGCTGTGAAGAAAGATAAGGCATTAGTATACTAAAGTTTAAATATGGTGGGTAATTCTGTGTGTATATTAGCATTTGTAAAGCTTTAAATGTTTAAAATGTGCAATAATTACGTGTATTTTTTCTGTTAATTTTAGGCTTGCCAAGCAGTGAGTGATTTTCTTAAAGGGCTTCCGTCGAGGGACCCACATAACTTTCAGAAATGGTCGTCAGACGGTCCTAAGCAAAATATCACTAGGAAACCTACCTCATACGTTCCGACAAAAGACATCCCATCACAGCAAGGTACACATTATACTCATTGTTATGGAAGCCAAAAATGCGTGAAATTATCAAAATCCATAGCTGGTCCAGCGACTCTAAATTTTTAAAATGAATTTGTATTTGTTGTTTTTGTAGTCATCGTGACGGAAAAGACGAATATCCTTCTGAGATACCTCCACCAGCAATACGAGAAGAAAGCAGTGAAACACGGAACGAAACGAGACGGAACTTCAGGGTCAGCAGATGAAGAAGTCCAGAGAAAGCGTCCAAGATATGATTGCTGAGACTGGAAAAAGTCACCCTTGAAATATTATGCACCCTATTAAAAAATATTATCGACTACGTGTAAACATCCCCGTTTTTATGAACTTACATATATAAAGTATATATCTATTAATTTTAGTTAAAAATTAAGTTTACACTTTTTATGTGCAACGGTTCAATTAATGGCATTTTTTTAGTTTGAAAGAAATGGAAATTTTTTCAGTGATTTGTTTGTTTGTTTTCCTTGATACTTAACTAGCTTCACATTTCTTCACCACCTTCAAAGACCAAACAGGAGCCAACAAACAAGTTCACTAATAATGATATATACGTAATGTTAATGTTTACAAGTTCAAATGTAATTATTCAAATATATAATTAATTGAGAAGGCATTTAAGACGATCAATGTGGGTAAGAATAAACGCTTAAATGTTCCGTTTTTACTTTTATGTATTTTCTAGCAGTGTGTGTGCAGTGTTAATTTTGCTAAGAACACAATTGAAAGCTATAAATATAATTATACTTAAAAGGTTAATTTAGAATCTCGCAATTAATAAAAAAATGATCTAATTTAGATGAGCATTCTCAGATAAATTGTAATAAACACAAAGACAAATAAATTGTTTTTAAAAATAAAATGTCAACCAAAACTTTTAATCCGCGATTAATCATTTTGTTCACATTTATATTAATTTATTCTTTAAACGGCAATTTATTGACTACTATACAATCATGGCTTCTGCTGACCATTGGTCAACCGCCCACCTGCGAACAAAATATTGTACATTTTCTTTTGCTAAGATGACAGAATGAAGAGAAATCGAAATACGTAAATAATGAATGATTTAGTTCCATAAATTGAATGTAGTTAATGCTGATTTTCGCCTACATTTTACACGCACGGCAGCTTGTTGATTATATATGGAATTTTTCTACGTTGCGGATAAACCATCAGCATTTAATGGTGGTCATCCTCATATCCAGTGGGCAGTGCGTTGACGTGGGGGTTGTGGAAAAGGGTCTTTTGACCATCACCCCATGGGAATCGCTGAGAATATATAAAAGAATCAGAGTTAGCCAATAAAATTTCCGTCTAGACTGAGCACTGAGCATTTTAATGACGTTAATTGTTAAGGGAAATGCACATATTCCATACAGGCAAACACGTTGGTTTATGGTTAACTTA
>JAQFXM010002406.1:0-24943 GCA_034693345.1 Entomobrya multifasciata
AACTGAGGACAAGTGCATTTAAAATCTGGAACTGGCATATCATTTGAATATGATATTCTGTGTATAGAAGTTTCTGAACAAAATCCTCAAAATCAATCCACTTATGTTCTCTCTTTTAACATGCAAATTTTCTTAAGTTAGATGAGTTCGAGCCACATATGGAATGTTTCTCTTAGTTATGATGTCAGGATTCGTTTGAATCCATCGGTTAGCTGCCTTCATGTGAGCAAGTGTGGGCATCAATCTGTACTGCAGGTGCGGTCAAACTTGTCTCATTAACACCATTTGTAAGCACTTTTTTCTTTAGCATGGCTCTACGTCTTGTACCTAATGCGCAGTAATAATCAACAGTGGTACAAGTTTTATGAGGATAAGTTCCTTTGATTCGCCAGCACGTTTTAATTTCCTGTTCAGAAATATTACAACATTTCCAACCTTGGGGTCGGTTTGTCGCAATTAACTTTATACTTTCAAATTCACTCTCAGAATCGGAGGACGTCATTTTGATGTACTTTAACTTAACAGGCTGAATGCAGAATGAACTAGAAGTACTAAACTAGAATTTTACAGCGGAATATTTTTTCAAGCAAATGCATTCATTTAAAAAGAAATTAGCATGATTAGCAAAAACATGTGAATGACTGGCCGGAAAAAGCGTGCATAAAATTAGCCTGAAATAAATTCATTTGATTAGCAAATGAGTTTTTTTGGTTAGGTCGAAATAATATTCTCATATAAAATTGTCTTCTAATATAGACACAATTGTGTCCAGTTCAGAAAAAATATTTTAGTGGATCAAAAAATTTGGATCGTTTAATACCATTTTATACACAGAATTTGGCAATTGATCAAACTGCGAGCTGGCTGCTTTTAGAAAACTGAACATTAAGCAATCCACTATAATGAAATATCTTTATATTAGGATAAAACGCTTCGATTATTGCTTACATAATTAGAAAAAATACAACACCAATATTTGTCTTAAATACCCGGGTAGATTTTTTAATGAACACACAGCAGCCTGAAGTTAATGTGGAAATTAAATTTAAAATGTTTAAAGTACTAAAATAGTAATCAGACCATTCTGTAACGGTGCGCTTTTCAACAGTTCTAATATACTGAAGCTTCGTATGGAAAATTGGATCAATTAATTGACAGTTATCTAATACTATTATAATAAGTTATGGTCACCAACTGGAAAAAATTGTATCTTCAGGAAATAAGATCTCATAAATATATCACGTGTGCTTGTCGTACTCTTCTATCGGTTTCGATAAACATGAGGATATAAAAAACGGAAAACTTCATATTGATTATTTAGACTCATATTTTATTACGTACAATTTTGGTCGCGAACAAACTTATTCTATCGAAGAAGAAACGTGTCGTTAGTTTTACTTACGTCTCTTAAAATAGTAAGCATTAAAATTATAAATCCTATCATTTCTAAACTGTCAATACTTTCGATGCGACCAATCTTCTGATCGTGCATCAGCCTAACGGTAATTATTAATAATACCTTTTAGGTTAAACCGTGGCTATGAAATGGGTAAAATTGTATCCTCAGAAAAGCGGTTGTCATAAAGTTTGAAACACAAAAATAATGCGTTCGTTATAAAATAACGCTCACATAATTTGGCATATCAAGAAACTTCTTTAATATGCCATCGTGGTTTAGTTCTTGACAACCGCAGAAGTCCTGAAGACCGTTTTTCGTATTGGTAATTTTATGAACACGTGCACAATGAATCTACTCTGAAATAACGGTCTTCTTAAGGACGTTTTACTAAATCTACAAATATCTGACTGGTGTGGAGGACTTCCATTTAAATGGCATAATGATACTAATCAACTTCAAAGAAAAAGTATAGTTAAGCTAACAATTTTCATCCTACGATTAGGTGTAGCTACTTTGTACTTACTTCTGGCGTGTATTCAATTTCTAAGAGCTTTACACGAGGCCACACTTATGGTCTTTAGACACAGTGTATTGTTCCTTGCATGTGGAGTGCTCGGGCTTTCTTGTCAAATTATGAATCTTGTTCATATTTCAGGTGTTGTACAGCTTTTTAATCAATTTATTCAACTTGAAAGAAATTTTCCAAATGATTTTCGGCACAGTCAAAGGCCATGTTTTATGTTTGATTTTTGTGCTGACGTGTACGGGAATTACTTTACCAATTTTGCATCATTTAGACATACTTCGAAATCCATGCATGCCATCGTATATTAGTAATTGGATGAGTTCTAAATGTACCAATGACAAACCAGGGTACCCATTAGAACCTTCTTGGAGTTTACGAGAAGTTTTGACAAAACCAGGAATATTATCGACTTCGTACATCATTTGGACACCTTTGTTTGGTGGATGTGCTTTTGAAATGGCCATGGAATATATCATACAGGGAAATTGTTTTCGAGTTGGAGTAACTGAGTTTGGACAAAAAGCGTATTGTTTACGAAAATGTTCGGGTTCGATTTAAACTCAAATGAAATACATTTTTTGTTTTGTTATAGAAAACTTTTGCGAATGGACAAAAAAATACCAGCGGTATAATTCAACTTGGACTACTTTACAAACAACTGCAAATAATTTCTATTCAATATCGGCATACTTTTGCTCAGTTTCAGATCGGTTTTGCAATACCTTGCTTTATTGCTTTGCAAACGGTAAGCTTTTACAACTCAATTTCATTAATTTCTGGAAAGGATACAGGTGGCCCGATTTTGTTTGATTTGTTGTACGCTTGGACTGGTTTTGTTATTTTTCTGCAGATAATGTTTGTTTGGTATACTTGCGGATTATTATAAGATTTCCAACAAAGTCGAACGGAAGATAAATGGAAAGTTTGAGCTAAAACGGAACAAATGGCTTAAACGGTGGATAAAACCTTGTCCAGTTTTGAAAATTAACTTTGGTGGGACTAATTATATGGATCGTTCAACACCTCTAATGATTGAATAGTTTGCGATTAACCAAACTGTTAGCTTGATGTTATTGCGAAATTAAGAGTTTTTGGCATTGATAACCGCAAGCCACAAATCAACGAATATCAGAATGTGCAAATGCAATATTTTGCTTCACTTGAAGCAATTTCATTACTTAGTTATGATTTAAAACTGGTAATTAATATTAAAAAACCAATACTTATGTTAAACGAAGGCTTCTAAAATATAATTTAGGGATGTAAAGTATTCACTAAAATATAAGCCAAGAAATCAAGCATATTAGATTGAGTGGATTATAAAGTCAATCCCATTGATACTTGGAAGAAATATGTTATAATTTCAAACTTCAAAATATGTATGCAAAATTATCAATTATTCGTAACAATTTTTGTAGTAATGAGTATAGGTAAAAGTATTGCTTTCCAACAATAGAAGTTTAAATGGCTTTGCCACTAAACAACGGAAGGTAAGTGTGTATTTAAAATGCATGTAAAATGTTGAGTATGTGTGTGTGTGTATGTTTGAATGGCATCATGAACAAAGTTTATGGGCATTTGAAATATTAATACATTGCTCCCCAAAATTGACTTCAACTTGAATCTTTTGTTGGTGAGATTTATGGAGCCATAGCAGATGTATTTAGATTTTTTTGAGTACCATTTTAGAAGAAGGTTGGAGACAGTTTCGTTTTATGGTTCTATTCATTAGCTCTTACCTATTCATAAGGCATGATCAAAATCTTTTACTTAATTGGTTTATACATACACTTATATGTAATTGTTTTTGGCAGGCTCCTTCATTCACAGTGCATTCATCTCATGCATTTAGAAATCAAGGAAGTCGCATTTGAAAAAGTTGGTACTACAAGGTGTCTTTGCTAGTGAACTATGTCGATAGGAATTGTTTCAAATTGAACTCCATGCATTTGAAATTACAGAAAAGGGATTTAACCCAATGCAACAAACATAAAAACAATATAAATTTATTGTTAGGTAGTTGCATGAAACCCAAAGTACCATTTTTGAAAAAGGTTGGAGACGGCTTCGTTTTATGGTTCTATTCATTAGCTCTTATCTATTCATAAAGCTGGAGCAAAGTATTTTGACCCAATTGGTGCATACATACAGTTATATGTAATTGTTTTGGTAGGTTCCTTCATTCACAGTGCATTCATCTCATGCATTTAGAAATCAAGGAAGCCGCATTTGAAAAAGTTGGTGCTACAAGGTATCTTTGCTAGCGAATTTCGATAGGATTTTTTTTCAAAATTGAACTCCATGCATATAAAATCACGGAAACGGGGTTTAACCCAATGCACCAATTATAAAAACAATCTAAATATATTGTTAGGTAGTTGCATGGAACCCAAAGTACCTTTTTAGAAGAAATGAGACAGCTTCATCCTTCTTCATGCTCTTGGTGTCTAGCCTGTTTATATAGCCTAAACAAAGGAACCTGAATGTAAAATAAACGAAAGGAAAAAATTGTGCTTACACGCAGGCATCCTTTCTTGAATGTTGGGTAAGTTTATTGGTTTACGATGCATTCGTATTTAAATCAGGAAGCAACAAGCTGCATATTGAAAACTTTCTGCTTGCATTTATACTTGTAGTTGAGTTGCACTGTAGAATTTTTTCAACTGCATCATTACCGAATGCAAAGAGGAAGAAACAGCATCTCGGAAAATATTGGTGGTTAGAAAAGTGCATCGTTCACAAATGTGTTGATAATAATTCTGTGCCGAAATATTATTCCCGAGTGAATTAATCAACCGATATTTTAACTGGCTGAAAATTAACCATGATGGGTTATTTGATACTGTTTGCTGTGTTGGTGCTAAATAAGGTACGTCAAAATAATTGTTTCTCTCGCATTTATTGAAAAGTGAATTTGTGTTTAATTCTTGAGTGCTGAGTTTTAATCAATGCAATTTGATTTGTTTTTTACTACATGTGAGCAGGCCGAAGCTATTATTGTTGAACAGTCTTCTCCATGCAAGCAATCAACATGTTAGAGGTTGAGATGACTGATGACTTGTGATGGCTGATGTGTTGCAGGAATAACAAAATATGAGAAAGGTAATTATAAAATTTGTTTATTAATTCTCTTTCCACTTCCTTACACACTCTTTTCTACCTTTTTTCTTCTTTTGCCCTAAGTCATACATGTGCATAAAAGAAATAACAATATTAGGGAAAATACAAAATACATACAAACAACCTGATACACAATGCATTATTTTTTCATAAAGAAATATTTAACTTATCATAAAAATGTCTACTTTAGTAAAAAGATATTAGGATTAAAGTAACATTCTATCATCTAGCATTTTATCTAAAACAATATAAAAACCTAAACCATAGAAATAACAATTTGACAAATATTTGGGGCCTCTTAATTACATCTGTATTTTTTGAAATTCACATTTTCCATCGGCAATATTGCCGGCAAAGCAGACGTTTACTCACCATCATCTACATCTTCATTGGTAATCTTGATTAGAGTTTTGTACACTTCTTTACAATCGTCAAAACTGATGGAGCACATGCTCCGTTTCCAAGTAACAGAGTTTCCATCATCACCAACTATTTCGCGGTGAAAATCTTCGTTGATCTCGTTCCAGAGACGCACTAAGGCCGTATTGAGTGTGATAGGGCATCATATTCAATTTTTGATTTTTGATTAGTTATTTTTCATGCCAAAACTCATCTTTCCGGAAGTCAACTTCGCCTGCTTTTGGTATACCTTTGAGGGTAGTTTTCCCTTGTTCATCTTTTTCGACAAGGTTGATAATTTCCTTTATCCGTATTAAAAGAACAAGAATAAGGGAAGAAGGGAATTGGAATTTTGAAGACTTCGCATTCCCATTATGCCGTTGTATACAAAATGTTGAGTTCCACTTCCATATCGTTTTACAAGTAAATTGTTCCCGATGGTGAAAACTTGGTCACTTGTCCAAAAAACCTGATTCTCTTCAGGCTGCACTACTTAAATTTTTTATGAGTTGAAGTAGTGAAACCAAGCACATTTTCCTTTTCATGAATGACATCTCTGTCATCTTCGTCTAAATGTTCGCAAAATCTTCTACTTGTAGAAGCTGCTTTATTGGATCTTATATTTTTCATCTTGGTCTGAGAAATATTTTTGAAAAACTGGTGCTTTACAACAGTGGCTTGTTCAACAAGTACAATGGTACTAATGAACGTTTGCGGGAACTGACACATAACCTAAAATTGTCGTTTTTGTAGCTTCAAAAAATTGATGTTTTACATGTCTTAACAATAAAAACTAATTAAAATGAAGTAATTACATTTTTAAAAAAAATTCGGTGTAACATTTGTAATTTTGTTACCCACGACATTGACATACTTGAAAGCCTTGTAGACGCACCACATAATTGTTTCATCTGCTCCGAGGTCTTCTTTTTAAAAGCATTTCATTCATGACTATCATCACCATCATCTACAATTGTTGGTCACGGGAGATCAGTAGTACAGGAACCGACAGACGAAAATGGAAAACCATTTTTAATGAAAGAATCGCAGTCGTTCTTTGATACGATTGCATCATACAGTTATAACTTCACAGAAACGTTAATGCTCGTACGAGATGCATTGGATTCTATACATAAACCTCTTTTTTCCTTGCTTCGTTCATACGTGAACTACCATACCAGTATAAAAGTAAAACTCCTAGCAGAATTGTTTATGCATGATAACAAGACGGGCATTGACGTTTTAAAATGATATAAATCTGCTGCATTTATAATAGGAAGCGAAACTTTCATATCAGAAGCAATAGACAATGCAGTTACATATATTGAAAGTCTGGTAAATATTGTGGCCTATAATATAAGCGGTTTGTCAATGGTTAGATATGAAAATTTTACCTTCAAAATCATGAAATATAAACAAAGAAGTGGACATTCGTATCTCCCTGCAGGCCCACTTAAAAAAGCAAGGATTCATAAACCCAAAAGTTAGAGAAACTGCTTTCATTTTGCTGCTTTAATTGGATTATATGCATCAGAAATCAAGTCAGAAAGTAGTAAAAACTATTTTGAGGCAACTGCCTACGAAAAGCAAATGATAAAAAGGAAGCTTGAAAAATGGTCAACATGGTCAGTCTACATCGAACCAAAACCTCTCAAATTTTCAGAATTACGATATGGGGATGATCTACTGTAAGCTTTAAACCGGAAGGAGGACTGCTACGTCCAATTCAGTGAATACATGGCCAGTTTGGTATTCTACACGTCAACCACCAAACCGAAATCTATCGTGCTAGAATAGGAATTTCTGTTGGAGGTGAAAAACTTTTATATAATATTAAAAAACTTAACAATTGTATGTAACCAAACACACACTAGAACCAATTGGTGCATATCATGTTCAGAATGTTTTGCAAAATTAAACTTTGATTTCTCCAACAGATTTTCTAAATTTGGAATAAATGGATATTCAGTTACTGGACTGTTACATTGTGCAATGAAGGAACACTGGTTGAAATGCAACAAAAAATGCTATTTGCACCCATGTTCATTTAATTAATTCCAAGTTTGTGTACATATAAATGTAAATAGTTTTAAAAATTACAATCTTATTAGTTTTTTAACCGTGGTTAAAATAAACCTTAAATCTTATTTATCATCATCATGGTTTAACCGTGTGTATTATTAGTATTTTTTTGTAAATGTAACAATCTGCTAGGATTATGTAATTTATAGTAAGTAAATTGTGCATTTAAAAAAGGATATAGATATCACTATGTGCGTGGCAGATTTCATAGAACTATGATGCATATCTTAGAAAGTGAAAAAAAACATGGGAGTAATTAGCAAAAACGCAAGGATTTATAGAGCCTGAGTTGCTATTTGGTTGGAATAATGATAAGTTTAATTTTTTTGAAACATTAAACTCGAGAGAGTTACACTTTACGACAAACCAAAAACAAGGCAAAGAACATAGATTAGTAGATGTTCGGCGACCATCAGTATCAAACTGTAACAAAAAAGCATACATATACATTATAAAAAAGTCAGAGGTATCACCTTACTTGAGAAAATATTTTAAAGTTGATTACTGTTATATTGCTATATTAGATATAAATAGGTTCCAATGTACAAGTTTTGCAGGTTGTTCTTATTGTAATGAACAATTACGTAATTTACCTAACGCCTATATGAGTACTCATTGCAACTCACAATGTAATTAATCAATATAATTTTGTTAGTGTATAATAAGCTTTATAGATTTATATTTAGATTGTAATGCATTGATTTGTAGTGTGTCATGTAAATGTGTATGAAATCTTGAAATAAAAACAAAAGTTTATTTTAAAACGGCCAATTGTTTATTTTAATTGAAAACTGCGAATTAATTTTTAATACTTATTACATGCAGATATATTTTCACTCCTGACCAAATCTTCTAGGGCGCCTTCTTCTCCGGGTAGGGTATCTTTGCTCCACTGCACAAAAAACAAGAAGTTTTGTTTATTTTGTTTTAAATTCGGGAAGATAAGGAAGGGATTTTCTTTTCCTACTTTATGGCTGGGGCTCTCTATTTCGTCAAGGTCCATTATAGGGATCATTTGATGAGGTGGTACGGGTGGGTTTCCAGGGATTTGAGGAATTGGGGGCAATGGTCGATGGGGGGAGCATCTAAATTTAGGCGTTCCATGTGAATGACAACGTCATTTTCCTCATCATCCGCATCATCTCCATTATCAAACGCTCCTAATCCATTTAGGTTGACCGTTTGATGGCCCATTGGTGGTGGTAGATTGCGTCGTGGAGATCGCCTAACATTTCCTTGTAAAACGCACCACAGTTACAAACAGGAACAAAATATGGTTATATTTACCATAGCCACCAATTATGGAATAAGTAGAGCGTAGTTAGGACCTAAAATCATAAAAAATAGCATATAGCATAAATTTCATAAAAACAAATATTTATTTTGTTGCATAACATGCGTACCATCTAATTCATCAACCACTGAAAATGCATTGGCATGAAAAATTGGAGGAGATGTTGTTGTTGTGTTGAATGTTATTATTAATGGTCTCTGCTCCAACTTCATTTGTGATGGCCTGTAAACCATAACAATAATATATACATACATAAATGAATGCATCACAACATTCAAAAGTCTTGTAACTTGCAGTTTTCTCATTTTAATTATTATTTTCAAAACCAAAACGCATCAACAATGTCAGTGTTATTGTCTGCCCTTTCCCACGTGAGAATTTAATAAATTTTTTAAATTTTCCATGCAAAAAACCCCTTTCCATTTTTCTTCATGTAGTGATTTTGTTTGTCTTTGCTTTCCACAGTAAACATACATAAGTTGCTACATTATATTACAAGTGTTCAGGTTTTCACATCAGATTTGATTTCACAGAGTCAACTGCAAATTACGACTTTCTCACAAAAACTCCAACAAAAAGTACATATTTTATTGAATTGTCGATTCCTATTATGTCTTTTAGTACATAGCAAAATCATTTGGCTTTAAAATGCATGCATTGCATAACATTACATCACTTAAACGAAAGAAAACTCCATTTACTTGTTCGTCAGTGACGCAAGATCCAAGCATGCTCTGTTCGGGTATGATGAACCAGCATCCTGACGTACGAACGAACGAAGTAAATATGATGATGATGATGATGTAACATTTTTTTGCTTACCTTTTGCACAAATATATTAAATATATTTAGCACTTACCATGATGATGATGATCCTCGTCTGCTGCTGCTCAACAAGTGTAATGATTACGTTGCACATCTGACACTTGTTGAGATGATATGATGTCTACGCTGCATGTACATAAAATGTACATGCAGCGTATTCTATCGAGTGCACTATGAACAAATGCCCATACACTTTGTTCATGATGCCATTCAAACATACACACACACACATACTCAACATTTTACATGCATTTTAAATACACACATACCTTCCGTTGTTTAGTGGCAAAGCCATTTAAACTTCTATTGTTGAAAAGCAATACTTTTAACTATACTGTAATGGACCAAACAAGTCATGTCAAGACATGAGGAACAAACGTAGATGAATCTGAATGAAGACATGACATGTCAAGTAATGTAGTGAAGACATGACATTTAATGTGGTAAAGATATGTCATGTAATTTAGTAAAGAAATGTCATGTTATTTAGTAAAGAAATTTCATGTTATTTAGTAAAGAAATGTCATGTTATTTAGTAAAGAAATGTCATGTTATTTAGTAGAGAAATGTCATGTTATTTAGTAAAGAAATGTCATGTTATTTAGTAAATAAATGTCATGTAAAGAGAGGTTTTCGACCCCTGATGACCCCGTTGGTCTGTTTGACCTTTAGTTCCTTTACAAAAGTTGATGTACCTTGACCCCTCTATCGAAATATGGATTTAAATTTTTTTGTCGATAAGTCAACATGTGATCTGTTTGACCCTGCTGTCCCGATGAGGTTAGACCGCGGAAGCTGAAAATTTCTAGCGATGGAGTACTTGACCTGATGTGTCTGTGTGCCGAGTTTGAAGTAAATCGGTTGACGCGTTTCAAAGTTAGAGCGCACACGGACAGACGGACTTACTGACAGACAAACAAACTAAAATTATAACTACGATGAATCGATTCATCTACTTAAAAGTTATGTAGTTCAATTGCAAATAAAAATTAAAGTATTTCTTTAATCTTGTAAGCCAACCTAAAAGCTACACCAATTTAATGCATAAGTTAATCTCTGTTATTGCCAATATCATTTTTATCCAACAATGATTTCGTAAAGTAACAATAAAACATAATTCAAAAATACCAAAATCAATCATTCAGAATTGACGTAAATGGGTTATTATTTTTCAAGCCAGTATTCAAATTTAAATAATATTGAAGTAACAAAAACACCAATCATTTTTCACAACTAATCGTAAGATAAGTACATAAAACGTGAATACTTTTTTATATTTAAAAACAAGTCCCGATAAACTCGGGAGAATGGATACGTAGATGAACGTCGAAATACGTAGTGCGATTTGCTACATAATGCATATGTGGTAACAATAAGGAACAAGTCCCGATAAACTCGGGAGAATGGATACGAAGATAAAGAACGATGTGACACGATTTGTGATGTAACACGACTTGACACGATGAAACTTGACATTTGACCTTTTACCCCGAATGGGTTGACCCTGACCCATAGTCCCTTTATAAAAGTTGATCTACTTCAACCCCGCTATCGAAATATGCAATAAAAAATTTTTGCCCATAAGTCAACATGTGACCTTTAACCCCATCCCGCTCCCAGAAGGGTTGACCCCCGAGGCTGAAAATCACTAGCGATGGAGTTCATGACCCGAGTGATCTGTATACCAAGTTTGAAGAGAATCGGTTCACCCGTTCAAAAATTAGAGCGCGAACAGACAGACAGACAGACAGACGGACAGACAGACAGACGGACAAACAAACTAAATGCATAACTACGATGAACACGTTCATCTACGTAATAAGTTATATGATTGGTGTGTTGTGTGCCAAAGAATATTATTGCACATAATATACTCATGTAGGTGCAAATACACATGAATGTTTTTGGTTTTGGCAGAGAATTATGCACTTGCGCAAAATAAATAACAAAAAGTAAGTTAACGCCAACGCCAATAAATTTCTAAACAATTTGGTTCATTATTCCCAGAAGATAATTAAAAATGTATAATGATTAAATGTACAAAACAAATAATCCTTTAAAAATTAAAGTAATTAGAAAGCCATGCATTTTTGTACTTTATGAGTTGAAATTTGCATCTAGTCTTCTTTTCATCGCTTTTGTAACCAGTTTGTAACATTAATAATAACTCAGAAAACGTTGGGCGACTTCCTGGATAAACCGTCCAGCACTTCTGCATTCTCGTGTACCTAGGCAACATTAAAAAATTGATATCCAAGCATTTGAATTGATCAGGTTAAAAGTGATCTATTGCTTACATATCTCTCTCGCAATACTCTGGTTTACTTGAACGCAGTCCTCGTTCCAATATTTGCGCCAAATTTGGATCCCAGGATAA
The DNA here is from genome assembly GCA_034693345.1 of Entomobrya multifasciata. NCBI lineage: Eukaryota > Metazoa > Arthropoda > Collembola > Entomobryomorpha > Entomobryidae > Entomobrya > Entomobrya multifasciata. The sequence continues at coordinate 12,023 of JAQFXM010002406.1, forward strand.
GCCAGCATATGGATTGCTTGCCAAAGAATAAATCTCCCAAAGCGTAACTCCATAAGCCCAAACATCAGTTTTCTCATTAAACTCCATATCTCTCAACGCTTCTGGAGCCATCCATTTCCAAGGCAAGGGTTCCTGTTTACTTTTAACATAATTGGTATAATTGTACATTCGTCGTGATAAACCAAAGTCACAATTTTTTGCTTCTCTTCTTAAATTCACTAGAACATTTCTTGTTGCAAGGTCAGCATGAACTACATGCTTTGCAGCTAAATATGTCATTCCATTACAAATTTCAGTAGACCAGCGGCAAAGATCGTCGGAAAGTCCAGCATCCAATACACTTGTATTTGTGGAATTTGTATTTACGTAACCAGTTTCTTTATTCAGCGTATCAGTTTGATTTTCGCGAATTGGTGAGCTGACGAGTGATCTCGTTTCTTGTAGAAACTTTTTTAATGAACCGAGATGACATAACTCCAGAAAAATGAATACCTTTCCACTTTTTGCTGCTGCTGTGTTGGCACCCAAAAGCTCTGTTATATTCACATGTTTGCCAATGTAAGCCAAAAGTTTGATCTCAGATAAAAGTCCATTAAGTTGTTAAATTTTTGCGAATTTTAAGTTTTCACAGCAATTTGAAGTTTTCCAGATGCATTTTCAATCGTTCCGCGATAAATTGCTCCAAATTCTCCTGTCCCCAATGGAACATCAGATTCAATTTTAAAATTACCTTCACCAATTTCGTACTTTTCCTTGTCGTATGGTACTTTCTGAGCACCGTTATTGCTTGAGTTGTATATGACAACCACCCAACCCATTCTAAAGACTCGTCATCTCCAAACACAAATTCCGTATCGATAAATTGGCCAAGAAAGACTATGACGTTCGTTTGATTTGCAGCCCAGTTACTCAACAAATAAATAAACTTCACATAATTTTGTAGAGCTATATTAGAATTGTAGAAGTTTTCAACTTTATAATATCCCAATGTGGCGAAACTAATTTCTACACTTTTTTCTCGGTGTTTCTGGACAAGCTTATTGCAAGATTCAAACAGCACAATTCTTTGGCGAACAGTTCTAGTAGCGCCTAGATTAACCGATCTCTCATCTTCAACAAAATAAAATAGAATCACCGAGACATTCGATTCGTTTATTTGTCGAAAAATACTACTAGAGTTGGTTTTTAGTTTTTCTTCGTGAAAACATACGTTTAATGGATATGCATTACCATATTTAACTTCTGGTTCACCATAAGTATATATAGTCATGTTAATTGAGCCATTGAATGAAGTTGTTTCTATTTTTTCAGCGTGTAAAGTACCATTCTTTATCGTAAAAATCGGCAAACGGTAAAACTCAATATTTTTACACAGTCCAGATGCAGATAAATTCTTTCCTCGTTGGGTAAATTTACTTAGGTTTGCATATTCGTGCAAATATAGTACTCTGCAGAAGGGCTCTAATTCATCAAATAATGTTGGAGATTCCTTAACTGATACAATCCCGGTTGTAGTTACATCAAACATATGATTTTGCTTCAGCCAAGCAAAATGGTTTGGATTTTCGTCAAAGTCTATTTCCCTGGCAACTGAAATCTTTTCTTTAAAGTCATACTCAGTTGTGTTTCCGTCGAACGAATCATTGGAAAGATACCACCAACCGGTCGGAGAGTAACCATCTAATTCACGATAATGATCAAACGCAAATGATATCAAATACAAGTCGCTTGGTCTAGTGAAAATATTTTTCCATTTTGTAACTAAGTTTTTGATGTTAACAACAGAGTAACTTTCAGTGTCCGATAGAACTAGCGATGTAATTAACTTGGTAGGATTATACTTTCTTTGGAAGTCCGCATAAGGCTCACATCAAGTTGAGTTGCTCAATAACTGATTCATACTTCGATATTTTATCAAATAAATGCGCACATTTAAATTTTCTGTTTCATAACTACCAAAACTACAATAATTTATCGCGGTGGTTGTAAATCCGAATGAATTCGTGTAATGAAGGTACGACAATGAGCCTAAATATACGGCCATGATTTCTAATACTTCCTCGTGGAAAAAGTAGGGTCCGCTATCTATTAAGATAGTAGTTATTGTACCGCGGCACACTGCATTTGCGTTTTTTGCGACGGACAAAAATTGATCCCGCCTGGAAAACAACTTGGTTGTGTTTGGGTTCAAGAAACTATATTCTCCAAATTCGTCCTCCAATACAATCTCAAGAAAGACTTGTAACTTTTTCGTTGTACTAGGAAGACAATTAAATGAAGCAACTGCTAACGGGGACTGCATCAGGCTTTCCATCTTCTGTTTTCCAAATAAGTTTTCAAAATATGTTGATTTTAACTCAATGTGAATTATTTTGAACCTACTTGCCACCGTTTTAACTAGAGGAATTAATTCAGCAGTTCCATATCTTGAGCGGTTGTATTTGTCTAAAACTGAAATGTAGGGATTAAACGTTACCATGACTTTGCTTGTGTCCTAAAATATAAAATGTAAATTTACTGGTATATCTGTTGGACATTTTATTATAAATTAACTCTTGAAACTTACGATATCATTGTTAACATAGTCTGGATAGGTTTTCTTTACATAAAGTGACGCAAGCAAAAATAATAAGCTCATTCTGAACAACGTATTTTCAAGTTCTGACATTTTGTTTGCTTCAAAATCTAAGTGGGTGATAACAGTTAGCCAAATGTCGTAAATTTACCGAAACGAATTCTAAAATTTTCAGTGATGTCACAATTTGTTTCAGAGAACAAATTATTTTGTTATGCGGTTAGTACTTTGAAAGCATTGGCCGTGCGTCAACAAATTATTTAGAAATAAACACAAAAGAAACCAAAACTACTAATGTGCTGCGGTTTTATACACTCGGCTTATTTTTTGTTGAATTCTTTATCTAGGATTTAGTGTTTCTGTGAATATAACATTAACAGGAAAACCGTAGATATTATTTGAAGTTGACAAGGTTTGACAGTAATTTATGTATTTATAATTCCATAGTACAAACATTAGCATGATTTATCTTTGAGAAGTAGAAACCAATTCTTGGATATAAAAGAGTGATTAAAACTTACCAAAAAAGTGATTAAAATATAATTTACCACGAAATATGTAGCATTATGGATTATGCTGCTTTTAACCCAGACGTGTTTTAGCAATTCAGGGAATCGCGTAATTACATCAAAACAACTTATCGTCTTTCACGAGAAAAAAGCTGAAGAAAACCACGCTTAACCATATCGTAAAACCGCAGTGAGATATGCTGGACACGAAAACAAAAAAATGCCAAGAATTTTTATAAGCTATTGGGCAAAGTATCACAATTTCCCGGATCCCATCCTAATTTTAACTTCAGTTCGTTACCTTGTATAAATTGTAGTTGCAAATCTCAGTTAATAAAAGGGGAGACGATGTTAATAAAATTACCAGATTAGAAGTGTTTATAAATATAATAGAGAGAGTGAGTATATACTAGCTCAAACTTATTTGTGGCATAGGTGGTCTCACATGTTATTCCAATCCAATTGATTACGTGTTCCATATTTTCATGTGGTATTTGTTGAATACGGCACCAACTTGCAAATTTTCCTTAAAAGGCGTTTTCTGTGAGACATCATTAGGTGGAATCGCGTGCTTTAACATAATATGCTTGGATTAATTTTAAGTAAGACTTTTTTCTTCATGTATGCAGAACTTGGCTGATGTTGATGTGTTTACCATTTCGGTTACCTATTCCAATCTGAAATTTAAAAAAACAGAGATGCACTAGTTCTGTGCACAATAAATACATTCTTATAATACACAACTTTGTTACATTTCTAACCACAATCATTAATTTTAGCAAAAAGTTTTACAATATAACTTATTATTTTAAATCCATAGTAATAGATTTAAAAGAAATGTGATTATAATTTCGGGCACAAGTAAACACAAGGTAACACGAATAATGTTTTTGTGGCTAAGAATAGATACTGTGAAGCATAGTATAAATTTTGTTATTAAGTGCAAAGTTCATTGCAATGAGCCAAGACGCATATGCTGATTCCAATCTCTGAAATTTTGAAATGGTGGCCAGATTTTGGTAAAGACCAACTTCAAAATTAGGTCGGCTATTTCAATTAAGATCATGATAAGATAAATTAATGAAGGAAACATTAAAATAATTTTCTACTTAGTAATTTTATGGAATGATTGCGTCTGATACTAATTTTACAGTAAAATTACTTAATTATATAACGAAACTATCAGTATTTGTCCGATAACGGATCGTACAATTTTAAGAAATTTTACGCAGTTTTTCCCCCGTCATTTTTAATTTAAGAAATATTATCTTTGTTATCAAAGGAGTATAATAAGTTTTAGTTTGGTCTGGTTAGGCTTTGGTATTGATAAGTTTAAAAATTTCAATATTACTTTGCTCTTTCGATATTTTAAACTAGACTAACAGACCAATGAAAATGATTCCAATAAATATTTCAAGCGCAAATCGAACATTGAATTATTAAATTAGAATACATGTCCGCATGAAGCTGACTTATGTAACAAAATGATTCAACTTTAAATCGATGCGTTACATAAAGGTTTTATAACTTTTACGTAAGAAAAGTATATTTTTACCTTTTTTCGCATAACAGACAAAACTTACACAATTTTAATAGTTATGAAACCTCTGGCAGAGACCTAAGAGAGGATTTTTCCTTTTATTACGCACAAGGTTTTGAGAAATTACAATTGCCGAAATAGTATTAAAAGACTTATACATACAACAAAAACTAAAACGCAGTTTACTTCTAAGAAAAAGCACTGTTATCTTGAGCATGTCGCTTACTTCCGCTATATTTCAGGTCCACTCCTATCTGAGATTAGCTATTCCACCATCATATTACACAGACCTAAGCACAAATCGTTTTGTCGACAGTCCACTTTACAACAAAACTCAGCATCTATGGTTTCGTAACATGTGCAGACTCTTTGTGATAGCTTTCCTATTTCCATCTCTCTTATTACGGTTTATGTGGCTTTCTTACAACTGGAAAACGTACACCATTTACAATGTAGAACAAGCTGTTATATACGGGGCCGGAGTTTGCGCGTTAATCATGTGTGCTGTGACTGATAATACACTACGAACCCATAAATCTAGAATTACGTTTGTTGGAAACCAATTATTCGAACTGTCAGAAAAGCTCATTTTGGATTCTAAATATTTCATTAATTTGCCACTTTTTGGAAAGTGCTCCGTATACAAGATTTGTGTTCAAGGATTTTCTGTATGTTATTGTTCATTTGTTGTGCCTGTTACCGCTGCACCATTTGTGTTTCCATATCTCCCATTTCAACTTATCTTCGGATCAAAATACGGAGTTAAATTTTGTGAAGCAATTTGTTTTGGATTTATAGCTGCCTATGGAACGGTGTCGATGTTATCCTTGTTCTTCATTATAATTTCGTTTCTTGAAAATTTTATATTCCACACACGAGCAACTTGCAGTTCTAAAATTATGAATAGATATAGATTTTACGTATATATTAAGCGTTACAAAGTAGCTCAGCTTGTAATACACATTTTTAACACAATAGTTGAACAATTTATAGTTGTGATAATTATAGTTGGGATATTTCTTGCATCTTTCTGCAACACTATTGCATTAACAATGTACCGTAAAATAAGTTTACTTATGTTTATATTTTTCCCTATTGCTGGAGCCATTTGCGTATTTAATTCACTTGCACTATCATTTCTTGGAAGTATTCCTTACCAGCACAGCAAGCTTTTTAAAAGGATTTGGCCTTTACGGTTGACCCAAAAACAAGAACAGAAATTTCTAAATGCTTGTAAACCCTTTGGTTTCTACGTGGGTCCATACGGAATATGTACTGCTAAGCTTGGACTTAGTATTTGTGACGATATTGCTCATAATACTGCTACAATTACTTTGTTAGACTTGTTGTAAATATTAAACAGTTTCCTTTGAAATCACGTATTAAATAATAATACTTTTGGCCGAAATACAAATGTTATCTAAAATAAAATCTCGACTGATGTACCATTCCATTTTTTAAACAATTTTGGAACTATAAGGGTTAATGTTTCTTTGTTAAAGCCGAAAATAAATAAATCAAGAAATGAAAGGCATTCAAATGCTCAATTATTGCTGTTTTCAATGTTATTATCGATTAGAAAATATGATTGAATGACGAATACTAGTAGGTGATTTAAAAAATGGCACATCAACATAGAATTGTACATGCTATGGTAAAGCATTTCAATACTATTCCAAAAAGTTTTGGTAGCGTTTCCATGCAACCTCAAATACATTATTTAGATCTATGAATACTAGTAAATACTATTGAATTAATGAGCCGGTTTTTTTGTAAAAGATTATGACACATTAATGCATAATGTTTATTATTTGGACTAGTAATAAAAACGACTGGCTTTGGAATTTGTTGGAGTTAATTGAGACTCACCATATTAATAAATTACTAAATTTTAATATCTACTTGAAGTCAACATATTGCCTTAAATGTTCAAATAGAGTAATGTTTTTTGAGGTTATCATCACATCATTGCTGTCGGTTTTGTATGTGTTCCTGCTAACAACATGACACGAGCAAACTAAGCATGTCAATTAATTTGGAATTCTTTCCGAATAAATTTAGATTGCGATTTGGCAATGGAGTTCATTTTCTTTCATAAATAGAAAATTTGGAACAAAACTGCCGCGTTTAACAAATTTAAAATCAAAAGCATCCGTTTTAGCTTTAATAGCAAAACATACGGCACAAGGTTTGCCATAAAATGTTATTAAAATTTGATATATATATTCCATGTCTAAAATATTGAAGCAATTTGTTATAAATATAAAGTTGTCTCGTAATCCAGAAAGCCGATAAAATGAATCAATATAAATAATTTAACAGCATATGTTCTCAAAAAGTTTGGATTTCAATTAAACAATGCTACTTTTCATTTATTTGATGTCGAATACTTTGATACTGAAATTACTTAGTTTAAAACGCTATTTTCAGATAAATAAAACTAATCGGGCCACAAAGGAAAGTCTCAAAAGAGTTTATTTTTTGTCATAATGTAATTTGTGCAATTAATATAGTACTTGCGTAATGTTTAAAAAAGAAAACAGGTATTCTGAACTTATTTTAATGTAAGAGGTTTTTTTAAATATTATCCCAACAGGCTAGTAAGAAATTATTTTTTTACACTCAATGCACTACGTATGTTAACCTATTTGAGCCATACCATAGCAGAGTAGAAATAGATATAGAACCATAAGTTATAAAACTACTCGGACTCTTTTTATAAAATTGCCAGGAAATAAGCTATAATGTTAACATAAATTTGGCATTTTGCTAAGCACGCTTTGAATTGAAATTAATTAGTAAAAACTGGCAAAACTCGCCGTAAAATTTACAATAATAGAAGCTTTTGTCCACAAATGTTTTGAACCAGGCTGCTAAGCTTGCATTTATTTAGTATGCAAATTTATGCCTATCCACTCGTAAGTAGCCCGTTCGAGAAATTTCTGAAAAACGAGCTTGGCGTATTCATATATTTTATTTTAGTAAACGAAAACGTACTAACACACAAACGTCGAATAACTTTAGCCAAAAATTGAAATGAAATAGATGTCGGAAAAAACTCGTCGTGACAACACTAAATTATTACCAATGCTTTTACTTGACTACTTTTTTATTTGACATATTTTTCCTCACAAAGGAATATTTAAAAAAACAATAAGTTGAAACGGAGAAGCCGGGAGGCAATAATAAAGTAAAAGTGTACTACGTCGACAATTTATTATTGTAGAATTTTTTCGTTCTGATCGTTATTAATTATCGTATAGTTTAGCTTGATTATACAATTAGTCGAATTTTGTTGACTGCATTAGAAATAGACTGTGCAATTGTTCGACTGTGTAAGAAATGCGAGTTTAACATTGTCGTTTTTATTATTCCTCTGTATTTCTACTTGTTGTATCAAGAAGCCTTATAATTTAAATTAATTTCAAATATATATTCAAGGCAAGCTAAACAAAATGAATGGTTTGTATCGAAACTCAGTCATAAAACTTGTAGCTTCAATAGCTATATTTTGTAATGCTTGTGTTTTCTTTCATAAAGGATATCATTAAAAGTTTGACATATTAAGAAGTAGACAAATGCGTAATAATAGCAACACAAAGGTCAAATAAAATTTTTTATATGCCCATCATGTATTTAGTTTCTTTGTCGTCACAAAATTAAATTAATCGGTCGGTTGAAAATAATTTACACTATGATACTTGGTCCTAACAACGAATTTCGGTTGACATTAGCCGCAGTTAAGATGCTGATAAAAACGGAAAGCATCATTTCAAAAAAATAAATATGTTTAGCAGCCGTACAATGTTGAAATGAATAGCTAAATTCTATTTGTTTCCGATCAAATTTAAGAACGTGTGCAAATTTTCGAGTACTTCTTCGTGATTCGTCTCAGTTTTGTAAATTGTAATTCCTATTAGGTTTGATACGATAAATCTTCAGTCAACAAAAAAGTGTACTAATACTTGGTCGATTAAAAATTTCCTGTAAAATTTGAACGACTTATCTTCCAGTTTAAATTTAAAAATTTGGCGACTAATCAACCACTTCGACTAAGAAATCGACTGTACAAGCGTTCGACTGTAAGTATTTCTACCATATTATACTGACGATAGAACCCACTTAACTCTATTTGAATAATAATTTATTAATAATCGTTGAGCTTAAGTTTTATGGGCACCAATGAATACGGTTATAATTAATATCTGTTTTATAACTGCCGTTTTATCGATAAAATAGGCAAATGTTTTTCCACATAAATTGAAATAAAATAGAGCCGGCATACATCAAGAATTTGAGATATTTTCCCTGAATGTGTAAGAGTCCATACTTAAAGGCGGTTTCCCAGTTGTTTATTTATGCTATTGGTGGGTTAATGCGTGGTAAAGATCCCATTACGTAGAATCCACTAGCTTAATTAAAAAATGTATATGGTTTTGTACAAAAATCATTTGAAAGTCTTGGAATTGATAGGCGTCGAGATTTAATCAAACGGTTATAGTAGCTTATAATTTCAGGAATCATAAAACTCGCTTTCAGTTAATTATTTACTGCTGTGGATTACAACTCGGGGAAAGTATAGAGACCATGATAGAAGTGACCTTTTTTGGAGTAAACACTATGCATTTTTCAAAATGCTCTTGTTTTGCCAGGAACCATTCCTCCAACTTAGTTCCATTTTCACAAGAACGGTTTTGCCTCTGCATCAGATAATACCAACCAAGCTGACCGTTTAAAAACCTATCCAAATTGGCAAAATTTATAAACAATATTACCCTGGCTAGAGTACAAACCAGAACAAACCTTTACGAAATGATAATATTAGCAGTTTTCAATTATATCCATCTTTAGAATAAAGATACCAATACACCAGAGAAAAAAATTGTTGAATGATAATCTAACAGAAATTCAAATAAACTGAAATTAGTTCAAGGTGCTGTGCATTGGCTATAACCCCTGAATTTGTCTAGGAAAAAAAGGCAAGTGCACAAGTACATAATTTTTGATAGGTTTGCTATATTACATAACCATTTTTCTAGTCGACTCCATGATTTTTGTGTATGCCATAGTTTTACAAAATTCCTAATAAATGCATGCGGAAAGCCAGGTCTAAAATATTTTTGTGCTATGATAGGCTTTCATTTAAATATTATTCATGAATTTAAATATCGTCATACTGCTGCTTTAGCACTTATTGAACAATAAAAAGTGAAAGACGATTTTATAGTTATTAATGTATTTATTCCTAAAAAGTGTCTAAAGTTCAACCTGGATAAACAATAGGCGTACGGAAAGTGATTTTGCATTTTGGTTGTACTTAAGTTGGTTTCCTAATTAAAATGGCTACTTCCCTTCTGTTGCTGACTAACAACTCAAACGAAGCTTTGGGTAAAATATTTCATCCCACTTGGGTATCTTGGAACACTGTTACGGAGAAATGGAGATTCGGTGCAAAACCTAGGAAACAAGTACAGCGACACGTAAAAACGATCTGCATTCTTTGTCTTTATTTATTTTTAGTTCTGGGTCTATTACTTAATTGTTTGCTTTATAAATCGAATTTGTTTCCATTAAGCAGTCTGGCTATGGTCTTTGCATTTCTTGCTGGTATTTTATCATGGGTTTTGATGCAAGAGTTTCTTTTAATACGCTATGGCCGCGAGATGGTTTCCGTTGCAAGTTGGGCAACAGTACACTTAAAAAGGACAGGATTATTTCCTCCACCGAAAATCAAGTCTCTATTAGTAGTTGAATTTTTACTAGAATTTAAAAAAGCTATCACAATACGGAAAAATGTTGACATATTTGGTTTGCTGGTTAGTTACCTCTTTTATACGTTAAATTCAGTTTTATTTGTAGTTTCATTTGTATTTGTAAGCATGGATACAGATTTTTGCTTCATGAGTTTGACAGCTACGTCCAAATTATTAGGACTAAACTTTTACTGGTTAGGCAACTGGTATTTTAAAATTGTTCGATACATTAACATGGTGTATATTTTACAATGCTTGGGTGTGGTCGTGCCAACTTTTGTCTGTTTGATAATTGGAGGCGGCCAAGGTATAGTTTTAACCTTAATATACCTTACCGATTTGGATTTAGCATGTACAAACGCTACATTATTTAAAACTGTATTTTTAGCAAAAGAATTTTTGTTCTGCGTATTCAAATGGTTTAACTGTATTGCGTTAAGTATAAACTTTTCCCTATTGCTAGTTACAATTAACGTTTCCTTTTATGGGAAGAATCTTTTACCAACACGGTTTTACAGTTTTGTCCCATTTACGGCGGTGTTTGTATTGTGCAGCATGGTACTTTTGCTTCATTACGAGCATTTTATGTACGATACATCTTGCAATATAATTCAAAGGTGGCGCATTCAACTGGCTTTTGGAATAGTAGCTAAGCCTAAATACATGAAACGAATATTACGTTCGTTACGCCCAATTGCGATACCAGTTGGGGACATAGGAATTGTGGATCGGGAAATTCAAATTAATTACTTTAGTGCTGTGTTAGATTATGTAGTTAATACGTCCATAATTTTTAAGGATATGTTCGTTTCCGCGAATAGTTTAAAATAAAGTTTTAACATGATGGTAATTTATAAAAATTACTGCGCTAAAAACAGTATTTTAATTCCATGTATTTTAAATGCTTTCTGAACAAATTTAATTTGGAATTAAGTATTTTTTCTTTCATGAAGAGAATATTTGGATCAAAAATACTTTTTTACTTGTTTAAAATCAAATGTATCAATTTTAGTTTTAAATCTTGAAATATAAAGTTTGTCAACATAATTCAAAATAAAATGACACGCAGTAAAAACTAATGGTAACTAGTTTAAAGATTGTATCCAAATATTTTCATGTAGCTGTTCAACGATAAAACGATATTGGCCTTCGATATACATTACAAAATGTCCAAAATATTGAAGCAATGTTTTTATAAATGTAAAATTGTCTCGTATCCCAGAAAGTCGGTCAGGTAAATCAGTATAAATAATGCACTAGCGTATATTCTCAATACGTGCTGATTCCAGAAAAACAATGTTTTTTCATATATTTGAATATTGAATAGTTTTAAATTTAAAGCACCGGAGTTTAAAATGCTATTTTCAGGTCAATAAAACTAATCGGGCCACAAAAACAAGTTAAAAATGAGACTTATTTTTGTCATAATATTAGTTGCGCAATGAAAAAGTCCTTGCCTGTTTTTTAAGAAAACGGGTATCGCGTACTTACAAGGTTTACTATTTGTCTGTCTGGAGCTCCCAGATAAATGAAATATGGAAAACAATACTTTGAAATCGTCTGATCACGATTCTGAAATTATTTTGCTGTAAAATGAACGTTTACTAATTTAATTTTGAAATTAAAACCAAAGCGTCTGAAGCGTGCTTTAGATGCCTGCTAGATCAGCTGCTCTCCCGATCTTAGCAGAGAAGTGATTTGCCGACGCGGAGAGAAATTCTTTGGAGAGTGCATTCAGGTAGAGCAGCTTATCTACCTCGCAAGAAAAATGCGCTGCTTTGGTTTTAAACTCACAATTAAATTAGTAAACCTTCATTTTACAGCAAATTGAGTGCAGAATCGTGATCAAAAGATTTCAAAGTATTATTTTGTATATTTCATTTATTTTGGAGCTCCAGGCAGACAAATTGTATACCTTGTTAGTTTAAAGTAAAAGGTTAAAAAAAATATTATCCTTGCCAGTAAGTAAGAAATGCCTTATTACACTCCATAAAACAGAGATTTCTACCTTTGAGCTAGAAGTCTTCTGGAGTAGAACTATACATAAAACAATAAACCTGACAACATGATATAGGGAACTTGCGACTAATTTGCTCAAAAAGTAGTTAAAATAATTATTGTTACATCAGTAAAAAAATTGTTTTCATTTTGCACAAGTTGAATGCCGCTAAAGTGTTTGCTTTGTAAACATCAAAACTTCAAATCATTTTGGCTCTAAAATGGGTCAACATATTGACCTGAAATTTTGCAAAATGATAGAGTTTTAATAGATGAGATCATTCATGATATAATAAAACATGTTTTAACATGAAAACTTAAAAATAAGTTGACCCAGGTCACGTTGGGTCAAGTTTCCTGACCTCAAAAAATACGCATAATAATTGGTTTTGGTAGTTATGTAGTCTTGTCAAGTTTCAATGAAATCCATGAAGGAGTTAAGACAGGAGACCATGTTGAAGTTGTGACTTTTAAAGCCCTCTGGGGACGAAGGGGTTGGGTCAGGTCAACTGAAACTTTGCACAACAATGTTTCTATAGTAGGGCT
>JAQFXM010002407.1:0-24935 GCA_034693345.1 Entomobrya multifasciata
TGTATCCATTGAAACTCGGGGGGGTTTACGGGGGGGTTTCATAACAACAATTGGATCCTCCTACTGACCACGCAAATCTATTTATTTCTAACGTTAGTACTTCCCTCTTACTATTGAAAACTCTCTGAGAAATACGGGTTATGAGAAACTGATTTTGGTGAAAACGAGTTTGGAAATTTGAATTGTGTCAACTTTCCGAACACCCTTTTTCTATATACAATCTCGAGAAAGTTTTTTTTCTGGTGTTGGATGAACGTTGATGATGATGAGGATGACGACGAGTATCATTGAAGAAAAGTAAAGAGCTCCACACACTCAAGCCAAGCCAAGCCACTGCACTGCATGGCAATGCCATGGCAATGGCATGCCATGGCAGTGGCGGTATCCAACCAAGTATGTGTATAGCAATAGCACCAGATCAAGCTACAGCATCCAAAGAGAAAATGGAGGGTAGTTTTTTGGAGTAGTTGGAGTATCTGTTATACTTTGTACACCATGCCATAGCACTGTCCGGATTTTACCCGTTTTCCTTACCTCCTCCACAGTATAGCATATCGCGTGTTCGCACATTCATTCTACTGCAAAGCAAAAAGCTCCAAAAAATATTCCAACAAAAGCTGTGTTGGTGGATGGTGCTGGAGAATTTTTTTGGAGATGTCCCAAGAGTCAAATCGATACATTGCATTCTTCGCCCTACCCCTCACATAACACATTTTACTCTCTCTCGTCGTCCCGTGGACTCTGTTAAAAGAGAAAAGCACACTGAGACTGAGACTCTGAGTCTTTCCATTTTATTTCCTTTCAGCTCTTTATACTCAACTACCTATCTAAAAGAATTGTAACCTATAGTATTATACTTATAAAACGCAGCAGAGAGCTGGAAGATGAACAAGAGCAAGTATGCAGTGCAATAATAATAGGTAATGGCACACAAAAAAAAACTTCCAAGAGAGAGAAAAAGAGCCTACTTTAGTGAAACAGCAGCAGTAGAAATAAAAAGCAACAAACGTAAATAACTTTTTTCCCCTTCCCGTGCCGTGTGTGTGCTCTGTGCTGCTGCGTTGTAGAGTAACATAGATTTAGTGAGAGATGATGTGAGTAGAAAGTGTGAACATTTTATTTTGAAAAGATTTCTTTTTTCGGAAGAAAATCTTAGTGAAATGTGTATGTGTAGAAAAACGGTGAAATGAAATGGTAGAAAAGTTATTAGAGAAAATAATACGAAAAAGGGGAATATTATCAGTTTTTCGTAAGACCAGGTGCGTGCCTATATAGTATAGTTTGCGTAAAAAGACAAGGAAAATTTAATCGTTGGCAATAATTGCAATTGCAGTGCCGTTATAAAAAAATATATTTAATTTTTAATTATGAACCGTAAATGGATAACGATAAACGGATAACGGTAAACGCAGGAGAAAAGTGAATGAACTTTTAATATATTTTTTTTCGGGAATGTTTTTATATTTAAGTTAGTGTTCAAGTGCGTAACGTTATGCAGACGTTTGTTCACATTAGAATCCGGGCTTTTAATGAGAATTTTCCCCTTGGATACAAATGAAATTCAATCCCAAACCCGGGTATTTATTTTCCTTCGTTCGTTCATCCAATGTTCTCAAGCTTTCTTCGATGTTCGCTGCAGAAATGTTTTTTCTTCCTGCCTTTATTAAATACCAATATTAATAGCTTTTGTGTATAATAGCTCTGTTGAAGTAATAAAAAGGCGAAAAGGAATAAAATGGAAACGCACAATAACGTCTGGAATTTAACAACTTCAGAAAGAAAGTCAACGTTTCCATCATCAACATCCACCACGACCATTTTGTCTTCCTTGTCGTTTTCTTCGTCGTCGTCGTCGTCAAAAAAGCCACCGGAAATGTCAGCGTAAGTGAGTGGCTTGGCTGAGGGTTGACTTGTCTTGACGAATGTAAAGAGTAACATAACATGTCACAAAAAGAAAAAAAATCTTTTCAAACATACAACACAACACACAGTCAAGTCAACGTCGCGTCACCATCACCATCACCTCCACCTTTCAAACAAATACAATAACGAAATAGAATAGAAAATAAGAAGGGGAAAGTATATTTTTTCTTCTTGGGTTGCCATTACCGTCTGCGTCCGTTTACTACATTAGCTTGTCACACTCGGTTGATTTTTTCTAGTGTTTTTATCTTCATCATCATCATATATTTCTCTTAACAAAATACATAAGCATGAAATTTAGATCAGTTTACGATTTTGTACTTTTTGTAGAATAGTAATGACGTAACTTCATTGTGTAGCTTAAAGCCAAATATTAACTTGCTACAGATAAGTCGAACTTATTCTTTAATACGATTTCAGTTAATTTTTGAAACTGTACTAAAAATTCAAGGAATACTCATCCAACACATAAAACATCTTTTGATATGCTGCATATAGGGGTCATCCCTAAATAACGTTCCATGTAACAATTCCTCAAAATCTCAACTAAACCCAAAATCCTCCAAAACATTTAATTAACTAAACTCTCACTCAGCTAATTTTTTGTATACATATTTGATACATGACTATTTATACACACATCCATATATGGATGGCCCTCTAAGGACCTATTATATTCTGTGTATAAAATGACCACAAACTTCTTCTTTTCTTCGCCTTTCTATCCATCTAATCTGCCTGCTTTGCTTGTAGGATGCAGGCTTTTTGTGGTAACAGAATCTCTGAGAGATGTTGGTTGAGGACGTAATTATTATTCCCCAAGTGCCACTTTTGTGGCGTAGAATAATATGTCATTAAGCTCTATACTCTACTTTACTTTCTCTTCTTTCACTTTTTACTCGAGCCACACACGCTGATGTACCATATGTTACACAGACAATTAATTGCACTGCTATGCTGCGCTGCGCTACTTCTCTACAACCCAAAAAACTCAACTTATTATTTAATTGAGACTAATTACCTTCTATTTTATCCAATTTTTCTTTTTAGAATTTTCCACAAAGTCAGCAGCAGCACTGGCTAAAGTTACGGAAGCGGAAAATGAGCAATGTCTCATATTCATCTTGTGGCCCACCACCTCCAACATCATCAACATCACAAAAAGCCGTACACCTCCACCCAGGTGACTCCTCCCAAAAATTTCCCTCCTCCTCCCCTCCCATCGATAACATGGTCGGTCTACCTCCACCACCACCCACTGGTACCGTAGTGGTGGGAAATGGTGGGGTTGCCATGGTAACCACAAATAATCATCACTGCTATTCCATTGACAATGACGATGATCTCGATCATCATGTCGACGAAGACGATGACCGTCGTCACCATGACAACTTTGAAGAAGATGAACTAAATAACCACCACCACCTTCATCATTCTCAACTTCACAATCATCATAATCATCACAATAGTGAGCGTGACCATCATCATCATCATTCTCATCACCATAGCAACCAAATTCATATGAATAACCAGTATAACAATTTGAAAATGAATTGCCAAATACAAAATTCCAACACAATGGATAGTGGGGTTGAGGACTGTTGCGAAAGGGAAAGTGCGGCAGCAACGGCAACTCACCCACAAGTTATGGCAGTGGCACCGCAACAACAACAGCAGCAGCATCCATCCTCTCAATTGGAAGTACCTTGTATAGAGTTAGATGACAAGTTGGGCTTTCGGGTTAGGGTTCGCATGGAAAAACAGGAAGGATCCGGATTTGGCTTTAGTGTCGTTTGGGTGTCGCCGCCAAGGTAACCAAAAAAATTAAATTTGTAAAAAAACATGTCAATTATATATGAACAGCCCCAATGTATTTAAAAAAAAGTTTTACATGAACAGTGAACAGCCCCATATTTTTTGGTAGTTCGTTATCTCCACATATTAATCACACATTTAATAAAAAATTCAAGGAAAGTTTTTTTTCGGTTTTTCTGAAAAAAAAGTTTTGTATTTTTTTGTCTGTATGGCTTACTTGTTACAATTTTTCCCATCATCTCTGCAGTGATCACAGTATAAAGGGAAAGGTTAGCGTGCATAATAAATGAAGATAAAAGTACATAAAAAAGTTAAGTATCTACTTTACCATTTTTTTTACATCTCGGGTCTGTCTGATGTATGATACGATGTACATCTGCTAGAATGATAAAATAAAGTAGAAAAAAGGGATGCTCATGCTCATAAGATGATGTGGTGTACTTTTAATCCATTATTCATCGTGAAAGAAAAAAAAACCAAAAAGGATCTCATATTTTTTTGTGTGGTTGGTTATTTTGTGGATTATAGCTATAAATATTTTACCTTTATGGTCTGTTCATGTGAAACTTTTACTTTTATAAAACTGTATTGTTTTTATATATTTGGAATTTTAAAAATATATAATTTTGATACTTTTAATTTTTCAGAATTGAGCGCCTGGAAAAGGACAAAACGGCTGATGTAGCGGGTTTAAAAATTGGTGATTTGATAATCGGTGTAAATGGCGATGACGTGACGAATGTGCCCAATACAATTATTTATAATAAAATGAAGTAAGTGAAAAAAACTATTTAAAAAATTTAACCCTTTTCCCACTAACAAGAAAAACATGTCATTGTTTTGCAATACCATTTTTTGTACCATGCAAAAAAGTTCTTTTTTTTTGCATGGAAGAAATAATGACTTTTGAGCACCGTTTTTCACTAATGAGTATCCGTACTTTATATCCACCTGAATTACGTTGAGAACAAACCAGGTGGTCTGCTCTCTTCTTGAGAAAAAAGAAACAAAGCAAAAAAATTCTTACTTTTTTTCTTGCAAGTTGACTTGACTTGGTTTACTTGAGCTTAATTGATCCAACAAACAAGTAGTAGACGAGAAGGTGGAAGGAGAAAGGTAAGTGTGTAGAAAAGCAGTCATGCATGGCTACCTGCACACGACATGCCACGCCATACCATTCCACCACGCAAAGCTATTATTATAGAAAGCCTCTTAAACGAATGAAGGTGCAATATAGATAAATGGAGAGAAAATTTTTTACTTGGAGGAGTTTCCCTTATTTGTGAACAAGTGGAGGAAAAAGGTGATTTTATAACTGGGTCAGTGGAGACCAACTAATTAAGCCAAACATAAAACCAAGTCAGCTCAAAGTGTTTTTTTCTTCTTCTTCGGGTAATTAACCAAACCACCTGAGAACTAATCCAAATGTGTATGCTCAGGTGTGAGAAAAAATACTAAATGCATTTTTTTCCTTTTCTTGTTTATTTTTTTTAGATCGACGGGAACCACTTTAGACTTAGAAGTCTGGAGAAAGCATCCCCATGCACCGAGCCCCTTACCAGCTCATCATATGAACGTTCCTAATCCTATAAATCCCACCCAATGTCTACCCCCACCTCCCCCAGGGGCACCTCCTCCAGTACCCTCTGGAGTGGCATCGCCTCCACCACTTCCCCAATCTTCTCAACAAAATGCAAACGCCAATCCTAACCCCACCGCCATCGCCGCAGCCTCCTCCGCCACCACCGCATTGCCTAAGAATAGCAGTAGTAAAAACGCACCCTCTGTTTCAACCACCACCCCCACCCCCGCACCCACGTCAGGTCTTCCACCACCTTCTTCAGCAGCAGCAGCTCCTCGGCCAAAAACTTCTTCAAATCCACTAATCCAAAGAATTCTAGAAGCCCAAGCTCGAGAACAAGCCCAGCAACTGCAAAATCCTCAATCCATCCTAAAGCCACCTCAGCAAAATCCCCCAGGGGGTAACAGTCATTCACCCCTGGGCAGAGGGAATAATCAACAATCATCGTCATCCACTCAGCAATCCTCTTCGTGGAGGATACGCTTTAATATCGAGGTTGGTAATGGTACAATTGTCTAATAAAAATAAACAGGCTTAAAAAGTCCGTTCCATAAGTCGGCACATCTCAAACTTCATACTTTCATACAAGTCCTTCTTTTCTTCATAATAACTTTGCTCAGTCAGCCATGCGTTTTCCATTAAAAACCAATTTACTAAGTTGTCTCATCACAGGGAAAACATTAGAAAAGACATGATGACCATCTCATTAGATTACATTGCATTCATTTCACTATATTTATGCTTCACTGACTATTTTGATTGGAAAAAAGAGTTACATGTTACATCACTACATATGTCCATTACAGCTTATATCACATTGCATATTGCTGCAAAATTTCTCTTTTCCAAATGAAAATCTAGAACTAGGTCTGTCGCTACTACTACAATGTGTGTGTGTAGATTACCAGTGTAAAAGGAAATTGCATTACGTGTCCTGCTACTTAGATGATCTGCAGAGAAAGAAAGGGTGGTGGGAGGGTTGAACGTTGAATATACAGCTATATATTTCTATCGAAAATTGCCAAATATCACGTGATCTTTTTAGTATCCTAATTTTTTTTGGTATACTGCTATGTTTAGAGACAGTTTAGATATAAAAGCATTAAATATGCAATGCAGACTTATTTTAATTAATTGACCTAAAAATATATAATAATCATCCTTGTTACCTTATCAATGCCAAAAAAATGTAATCTTGAAAGAAGAATATGTCATTGAAAACAAAATAGAGATTATTATAATGGATTGGTATGTTATGAATATAATTGCATACATGTTTTACATGACGGTATGACGGTAGTGGTGGTTGAGTGAGGTTACCGTTACCACCGAGTAACAAGGACAACGTTGCAATAAATTTTGCTGAGGTGGTCTTGAGTTGTGATATAGCAAAGCTGTCTCCCTGATTGATTGAGATTGAGCATGGATGGTTTAGCTTATACTGTAGTAAAGCTATTTGCTTGAATATATATCTGTATATATTGGTGATCAGCACAACAAGATTAAAAGGTTTAGCAGAAGAGAGAAACATTTTGGATCAATAAAATAGTAGTACGATTTTTGGGAGGAAAATTGCACCTTACGTTACGTTACCCTATGATTATTTTATAGAAGCTTTAATGGAAAGTAAAAAAGAAGGAAATTTGCCCACTTTGTTTTTTTTCTAGTGTTTCCAGTACAAATGGTGGTAATGATTTTTACATGTGTTTATTTTACCTGTATTATTTGTTTAAGGGGGGGGGAATTGTAGGGTAGGGTGTGTATACAGTATACACACAGGTAGGTAGGTAGGGGGAATAAAATATTCTAGTGTTCTAAAAGATATTATGCATCCCAAGGGCTTCTCCACTCTCTCTGCCTTGCAGAGGAGATGGAGAGACGTATGTGTCTGTCTTGTAATTTTGCTACTTTTCTCAGTTATTGTTCAAGAGGTGAAAATTTGGTGGAAAAAAGGAATGTAATGTAATGAATTGCTAATGGTAATTCTGATTCTTACGAGAGAAGAATGAGTTTGAGAAGGTGTGTATAAAAAGTAACAATATGGGTTTCTTTAAGGTTATGAGTTTGGGTTTTTTGAGTTGAGTTGAGTTAGGTGGGCATGGCTAAATTATGAATTATGTTTTTGGCTAGTAGATCACGTAGTTGAGAGGGATAGGATAAAAGATATATGTGTGTATACTTGAGTATTTGGGGATTATTACAAGGGAGAAAATGAGAGCGTGTGAGTTTTTCGGTTGAAAGATAGGTAGGCAGAGAGGGTTTCACTATTCTATCAGAATTCGCAGCAGGATATAGTCAAGTAGAAGGATAGAAGAAGCAAAGCTCAGAATTTTTTTTAGGTGAAGGCAGAACAGAAGAGAATTGAGAATGTGAAGAAAATTGACAATGACGGAGAATCAGCAATGTAACAACATATTACAAGATTGTACGTTATAATGGGAACGACACGTAAAGTTGAAGGGAGGAAGAAAGTTACAAAGCAGAGAGAGAGCGAATAGGATATCGGAAATGAAAACAGATACTTGGTACTAGGTGTTAGGTTTCATAAACGTTTACATTTCTCTGTTTTGTATAAACTTAACGTTGTTTATCTTCTTGAAAAAATATAATGCGTTGGGACAATATTTGTTCCAATTTAGCAAGAGATAACTTGTTTTTTAAGTTTGTTTTGAGGAAAATTCAAATTTTTTAAAGGGAATAATATATCGATATCGACGTTATTCTAAAGCGATAGCTGTTTTTTTATCTCGAATAATATATCTAGAGTAGTAACGGTTTGGTATGGCATGGTATGTATTTCAAACAAAAAATAAAGTTAACTGGAATGGAAGTACATAAAAAAATCCAACAAAGGAGATTGCATTGCATGTCGTTCAATTTTTTTCAAAGGGAGGCAATGCTCATCTTATAGCCTATTTTCTTTCCCTATCAGTATCTCAAAATGGGTTTCTGTTTAAGCTATAAAAATAAAAGTAGTTCTGAACTGAACAAGCAGATCATTCTTCTTGTTCTTAAGTAAAAGGTATTCTTGTTCCATTTTTATCTGTGGAACTAGTCGAACTACTAGAAAAAAAGAAGCATAATAAAAACAACGCAGTTCCTCTCTGATTCTCGACATATTGTGTATTCAACCAGCAGATATTACAACATTACAAGAAGACGACACACTTGTATGTCTATCTATCTTTTTTGGTCTGATAGGTTGGTGTGCAGAGTTAGGGGAATAAATGTACGGCTTTCAATTACAAAAAAACACCATAACATCTTGAGTAGCAGTAGGGTTCCTTTTTTCTAGTATAGTGACATGGCATGCCAACCTAAAGTTATTATCTGAGAAAAAAAACTAAACCGAACCAAAAGACGAAAGTCTGCGTTTTTTTCTTCTGAGGTTTCGTTTCTCAGCAGCACAGAGAGATGTGTTACCAGACTAGAGAGAAGTCGATAGATAACTAGATGGATAGGATCTAGATATGGTTTGGAAACGGAAATGCCTTCCTTTCCTACTTTTTTCTTTGGGTTTTGTTGCAAACGCAAAGTTAGGTAGAGCAGAGGTACGTACGTAGATTGTACGAGGTAACTGTGTAACGATATTGATGGCCACACTAAAATAAAAAAGGGTGCTGAGTTTGAGTTGATTTCTAGAAGCAATATAGTAAGATACAAGAGAAAAAAGGTGTAAAAGAAGTAGTAAAAGTATAAAAAACGTTAGGAAATGAAAGTAGCAAAAGAAAAGACGAAATAAAATAGTATTTCTTTTGATGGTGTGGTGATGATTGGCAGTCACTAACCATACTATGGCCCGGCCCGGGTGGCCAAGAATTTTTTAACTTCACTCATAAAATGACAAATCATGAATATCCGAAAATTTGAAATGGTAAAAAGTTAAAAATCTGTAGTTTAACAGGAAATTTTTACAACTTGAGTGTTTTACTTTTTGGGTTTTCCTTTACTATAGTATGACTACTTTAATGACAATTCGAACCAATTACGAAAAAATGATGAAATAGTTGAAGAGGCCTTAATTTCAAACGGGGACAGAACGATCTAATTATTATTTTATAAATTGTCTCCCATTTCCCAAAAATTTTAATTTCGACTTTCCCAGTCTCGTCATAAGACGTACCTTTCCCAGCATAAATTTACGTTTCAAAAATCTCTAGCCACTTCTCTGAAGTATTACTTTTTGAACGGTTTAGAAATAAAGATCTATATACTTTAACCTAACATATACATACCTCCAAACATAAATTAATTCTTGGATTTTTTTTAGTTAACCACGTATTTACAGTAAAAGGCGTTTTTGATTTTCCCATGAATGATTTTCCTTGAAGGAACATTACATGAATATATAGTTGCAGGCCTATACGTTTTACTAACTGTAATTGAAAATTAAAGAAGCCATAATGGAAACACTGCTACGTAAAGTCAGAGTTAAAATGAATTAAAATAAAATTGGTGAAATATTTGATTTTCAAAAATCCAACCTATCACATTTTTACTCTACAGAACTAATTTTCACTTTTACATTTTTGCATCAAACTCAACAAAAAAGTAGAACCTAATTTTAAACGCTTTCAGTACTTAAGGCTTTCATTTTAGCATATTAACGATACAATAATTAATCCATTCATGCATTTAATGCATCGTTAATATGCTCCAAAAATCAAATTTGTCATAAATATAAAATTATAGCGTATTCGCACTACTTATCCTCAAATGCATATCATCAGAATGCTTGTAATTGAAGGTTTATTTAATTCCACGAAATAAGTTTAGAGGTAAACATTATTATTAACTTTTAACGTCTTCTTTATGAATATTTTATAAAAGTTTTGAATTAAATTCATAAATGTGTAGGTAAAATTCTTAAATCAGCCCGGCCCGGGTTGGCTTCTTCCCCCTTTTTCCCTCGTTGGTTAGGGCCTGATGATTGGAGATGGGATATTTGAAAGAAAGGAGTTGGCAGCAAGGGTAGAAATGCTACGAAGTCGTTGAAGTAAAAAAAAGTACAATGGCCTGGTCGAGTTTGGACTGAACCAAACTGAATGAAAAAAATGCAGAAATATATATATTGGAAATGCATGGCTTTTTTGAGGGAGAAAAATCAATAAAATATGGATAAAAAGAAGGACTTTCACACCAAAAAAGGGTGAAAATAAGATGGTAAAGGTAAAATCTATTGTGTCGTATCAGACTGACTGACTGAGCATATGGTTTAGAGGATTTTTATTTTTGGTTGGCTTTTATTTGATGCAAAAAAGGTAGAAAGAAATCCTTTTGGATAACATGATCGTTAACTGGTATATATTTACGGTTTATTAGTGCAAATCGAAATGCTTTTTTTATTATTATTCTCTAATGCGTAATGTGTGAACGTTTTGAGAAATACCAGTTATTATGTTGTCGTTATGATGTAGTTACCAATTACCACCGTAAACGTTTTATGTTTATTGTTTTATTTAGCGGTGCTGTTGTTGATCATTTGATTTTTTACTACCGGCAGCTTGTTTACTTATTTATTTGTTCGTTTTTTGTGAATGTCGTGTTGTGTAAATTTGGTGTGATTTTGTGTACATGTTATTTGTATGTAGTATTGTTATTACTATAGGTGTATTTTTGTGTATAAATGATTTGTTCGCATGTTTGTGCAAAATGTTGATAAAAACAAAACAAGGTGTAAATACTACACTTTGTCTAATTTGTTGTGGGAAAAATTATACAAATTATGTATTTGATGGATTGCTTTTTTGTAAAAAATATAGTATTTTAGGTTTACTAAAATTGTAAATTGAAACGTTCTTAAAAATTTAACAATTTGAGAAAAACTGCACCAACCAATTCTACCTCACGTTTTGTATTTTTTGCCTTGTGTGTTTGTTTATTTGTAATGTGTGTAATTTAGATGTTATATATTGGTATTTTGTGTGTGTTTAATTGTTATAATTTTGAAATAGCACATTTGATTATAATTATTGTGGATTTGTATATATTTACTTTTGATTTGATTTTTTGTCTGATGAAAATAATATTATTTTATAACTGATTTCATTTGTGATATTACTTTTGTAGAATTAACTGTAATATATTTGGTTTATGTAAGAAATAATATGATTTGAAAATAATATTTAGTGTACCTTTACGTTGTTCAATGCAATGCAAATACAAAATTTTGCACGTACACTTAAATAGTTTAGATTTCGTATGGCGCTCCTTAAAATATAAATATTTTGTTTTTGCCGATTTTGTTAATTTTTTTAAATTTAGGAGATATAATAATTTTTTATGAATATTTTATAGAAATTATTTACTAGAAAATAAAATATTTTGAACATGAAATAATGCATGAAAAGTTTTTATTTTGCAAGCTTTGAATTTAATTTCGCTATAATTTTATTTTAACTGGTTAACGTTTTTAATTAAAGTTTGGATTTAATATGCATGTCGTGTATTTATTCAAATTTTCGTTGCGCACTAACGCAAAAACGTATATCGCTATTACAATAATGCACGTATCATATTTCAAACTTATGTTGCGATCAAAGCGCCACATGTCGATTGAAATTGTAACGAGTTTGAGACAAAATTTTCTCCATGTGTCACTTTACTTTCACCATAAAATTTCCACTAAAAAGTAAATAGAGGGCGCTCCAAGTATGTTAAACTTTCATACGACTGTTTTCATCTGCTAGAAAAAATCCCATATCTATTTAGTTCTGTGCATTTATTGTATAAACGTTTAGCCACAATTATGAATGAAAATATAATTCTAAATTTAGCTACTGGACAACGAGGATGACAACCTTAAACAGTTTTTCATTTGCGAGCTAAAGTTTTTCCGAAAGGTGGTTGCCGCCCTTGACAGATACCTGATTCCGGCGCAAGCGAAACGATTGCTGACGCCGCAAGAAATTCATTTAATTTTTGCACAAGTTATTAAGGTAACTAAAGAAACTAAAACGAAATATTTACATGTTATTTTTACAAACGCAAAAGTAAATATGCACTGAATATATGCTCTTTAGATAATCACAATGACCAAACGAATCCTTCAATGTGTGGCCAACGGGTCGAATAACTCGACCTGGAAACTAGGCAGGATTCTCCTGTCCACTCATACAGATCATGTAAGATTCAACATGCATTCATATTAAGATATGCAAGTACTTTAATTTAGGGCTAAATTTGATTAATATGTGTGTATTTTGGTGACCTTAGCTTCCAGACATCACGTCAGCGTACACTGCGTACGCCCGTGGCCTTGCCCACTCGGCCATGATTCTCTCTGAGAAAATGAGTATTAAAGAGTTTGCCAAGTTTGTAGTGGAAACGCCAGTGCCAAAGGGACATCTAGACATGACTTCCTTGCTTTTTGCTCCTTTCGAGGTAAATGCTTGACGCCAATATGAGTAATTAAGTAATCTATCACTTTACGTTACGCTAAAGATGATGTAATTTCAATTTTTCTTTTTCAGCATTTGCGAAATTTATGTGAGATTGCCGAAGAAATAAGCCACCATCACCATGACAACTGGGTGGTGCTCAACACCCGACTGAAAGAGTGCTACGCGGACATTGTCTGCGAGACAGATTTTATGGAACCCATTTCCCATCTAAGCATGAAGAAAAATCCGCTTCTCTCCGTCCGCGATTTGGAGAAACGTATCATTTCTACTACCTCACAGGTAAATTGCCTAATTTAATTGTCTCAATTTAACAGAATACTTCACATGAAAACAGCTTTAGGGAACTTCAATTTAGACATCACGTTTTACATAAAGATAAACACAACAACAACAAAACAATCCTTACTAGGAACTACGTTAAAGAATAAAATGTTTTCTAATAAATCGTGCCTTTGTTACCCTTATAAACATACGTGCATATATAATATTCAAGAACTTAATACATTGATCAACTTATAATCTTACGAATCGTAGATTTGTTTGTTTGTTTGGGAATTCTGAGTTTTTAATTTCCATCCAGCCTACTTTCGTGGATGCTAACTGTTATATAAATTTAATTTCTTAGAAATTCAGGTTTAATTTTTGCGTAAACCTCTAAATATATTTTGATTATTCCATTTTCTAAAGAATTGTTTTTGTTACAGACTGAATTACGAAATTACACACATTACAAATAAACATTATATCATATATTTTCTTGGTTTCGTGATACAATTTTGATCAAAGGGAATCACCAAGTTGTTACGCTCAACTTTCCCAATTTCGTAAACAAAATTTTCTAAGAAAATACTCAACGACTCCATAGTTCAATATATTTATACTGATATAAATGCTATGTGTGCTACGCTATGGGAAATGCTAAGTATTTCACCTAAGCTGATAGAGTGGTTTGTTACGGATTATAAAATACGAAACACGTGATTTGATGAATATATCATACCTGAAAAGTTTCTAAACGAGAAAAACAGTTCGAAGAAGTTTTCATTTAATTCTATTGTTTAAAGATTCCTTTTTGTTTAAGAAATACTTCCTGTTGAAGTGAAGTAATCAAATTACCAAGCTTTTAAAGTGAACACCTTGAATATCGCTAGCAACTGTTTACTATCCAAAAACAATAAGATTTTACAAACAATAGTCTAGTTTAGTTCAATTCTAAGACCAAAATTTCCCCAAAAACGATTGTAACTTTCCATACTACAGTTTCTTGAAACTCAATCTTCTCTTATTTTTAGGGTTCCTTGAAAAAAACAAATTGCGTACCTTGAGTCATAAATTGATCCTTTGATTGTACTCATTTTTTAATTATCCAATTGTCTAAAGAATTTTCCTACTCCACTGAGAACTGAGTTTCAATGAATTCATTATCCAATTTAACCTGTTGTGAATTACAGAGTAGATCGTAAATAACAAATATCAATTCAACACCACTTATAGTACTGAAAATGATTAGATGATTCATGCCAATTACATGTATGTCATCCTACTGGAAAACGTTTCAAGGAAATTTCCCACGTCGCGCAGAACATCCTACTTTTCTTTTTTATATTTGCTTGCCTTGTACTCTTTCCAAGTAGCGAACTTACTACAAAATAAGCCAATTAGCGACATATTAGTCAACAACTTCATGATAACTCGTTAACTTATCCTATAATACTAATACTTGAATGGCTTAAACTTTGACAATGTTAATCGAAAAGACACGACACGACCTAACCCAAACCCGTACATAATTCTCTTTTTTAAATGAGTTTAAATTGTTATGAGATAATTGTACTCAAACTCAAAAGCTCTGTAGGACACTAAGCCGTTACCTTACCCAACAATATTTAAAAGTTTGCAATCAAAGTACAACGATATTTCAAAAACTACTCAAACTAAACCAATTTACTAAATGATTCGGCTTAAATCATGCTGAGTGGAAAATTCTATAGATAAATAATTGGAGAAAATCTTGACCAGCCTTAAATCCTTACGAGTACTCTTAGATTGCTTACGTGACTACTTGAAAAGGCTTTTTTATGGAGATAATAACCACTTATATCAGTACAAATGAGCTTACGATCATTTTTAGATTTATACGAAAAATATTAGGAGATAATTGATAAAACAGCAGGTCAAACAGAGGTCGTTTATCTCGTTGCTTATTCACGTGATTTTTACTAGCACATGTTCTGAATCTTTCATATCATATGAAATTTTAGTTTGAATATTTAACTAAAATTCTTGCTATTTTTATGTGATTTCAAAAAACAGCAACCCTTGAAAGTGTGCGAAAAAGGGAGAAAATGGCTTTTTGGCAGCCGTCTGTACCGTAGGGAAAATGATGGAAGTTGGTCCCCCGTTTGGGCTTTCCTCTTTACTGATATAATTGTACTTACCAGTCACATGACAAGGGATCGTGTATTTTTCGTAAAGGAAACACCCATTCGTTTAGATGATGTTGTCACGTTACATTTTAATCTGCCCAAAAAACATGGTAAGGAAATCATTTTAAAAGAAAATATACATATTTTGACGACGCTAAATTTCTATATCACATTTTGAAATTATCTTTTCAAGTAGATTTGGATTTCTTTTATCTTGGGGGTGTAAATATTATGATAATGAAAATTAATGACTAATTTATTAAAACAGAAAACGAGTTCCGTCTACTTTTCGGTCCGGACTCCAGCCACCACTCAAGACTCGATCGAATCCTTCCTTTGGTCCGGAGCAAAAAGCCAAATCAAGTCGTTCTACGAACGGCCAACACGCAACTTAAAAGTCTTTGGAAATTACTGTTACAGCGACAAATGTAAGAAACCCCTAAATATCAAATCACTTCTAAAAATCACCCACACAAAACTCATTTTCAAAACACATTCATATGTTTTCTCACACTTTCTCACAAAAACTATTCAAAAATACGCATATTTTTTAAAACCTAAAACATCAGTTTGTAGATTTCGACTCCATAATTCATATTTTTTCAATTTGGGAAATACTATAGTGTAACAGATACAAATTTGATGTCGCCTACAATATTTCATATTCCCGAAAAACTAATGTCACTAGACAACCTTGACGGTTTTTCTCAAGAAAACTGATTCTATAGGAAAATCTCAGAACCAATTTCTTTTGTTTGTTTTGCCAAGTGTATAACTTTTAACGCTTCTAGCAAACCCGCAACCTTTGAAAAAGCATCAACAAATATATTATAAATTTACAAGCAAAGCTTTGGCTTTCACCACAAAAATTCACACAAAATTCATCTGAAAAAAAACAAAATTATCTAACAAAAACCTATTTTTTTCACTTTCTTTCTCTGCCAATCTAACTCACCATTCACCAATCGTCACACCATCTCATGATGCTTGCATGACTTGTTGCGGCCTCTCTCTCTCTTTCAAATTTTTTTCTGCATCTCGCATCTTCACTTCACGTCACACCCAATTTCTCAGAATTTCTTTGAATACCCGCCTCTCAAAAAGCTCCTCGTCCAACTTTTCCATTTCGGAGTTTTGCGAAAAATTCCCCGTTGTCCAGCACGACAGCATAATGGAAGAAGACGAGGCTGTCGAGGACCGTCTTGAAGTGGTCGACACTTCCTCAACACCAAATACAACGAATCAACATCTTCAACGAACCTCCCCCGCAGTTCCCCGAACAACTGCATCTTCTTCATCATCCACATTACCCCAACCTCGAACCGCATCCTTCAGCCAAAATCCCACAAAAATTAGTGAGAAAACTACATCTATCCATCCAGCCACGCCAATGCCTGTAAACCGATCAGCATCAGTCAAAAAGCCAATACCCATTCATCCCTCTCATCATCCCACTCCCTCCAATTCCCTACTTCCCTCCAACAAGGAGATAATGATCCCACCTCCCTCCCAACATCATCATCACCCCCAACAAATCAGTATTCAAAAGGCTGAAGTTCCTCCAAGATCTTCGCAAGTTGTCAGCCCGCCATATGTACCCGATGGCCTATCAATCCTAAACCGGGATCTTTTGAAAAGCCGGGTAACCCGCCGACCTTCCATACCCCCAGGGTCTGGTACTTCCGGTCTCATTGAACCCCCAACCATCATTTCCGCCGAAGAAAAGCCAAAATCATCTACCCCACCAGTTAACCATCAACCAAGTGCCAAAGCACCACAACCACCCCCACCTCAACCCCAACACATGGACGCCTCCACAAGCACCGCCGAAATACCCCCAGAGGAAACCAATAATGTACCTTATGTCGCCCCTGGTGCGACCGTTGTTCCTCCCGTTCCCAAAGCAAGAACAAGTCTAGTCATGAAAGACACTTCGTCTCACAATACCCCAACTCATCAACGAGTCGGAACTACACCCTCCCATAGCCCAATCCCCACCCACAACAATAACAACAACACCTCCATCCCCTCAGCAGGTGGTGGTCCCGGTGGGGAAAAGTGTCCCTGCGAAAAAATCCAAGGGGCACCTCAAGAACCTCAAGCTTATCCCTCCCCCAAACCTAGACAACTATCCGCCCTGAAAAGAACATCAACACCACCCCCACCCCCAACTACCCATCCCCATCATCAACCCCCTGAAGTTAATGTCGTTGCAGCAAGTCCCCTCGTGGTAAAAAGACAACCAAGTGTGCCCCCTTGCGCTGAAGTTTCGCAGCCATCCACACCAAAATCCAAACCAGGTTCTAGAATAATGACCAACGCTACCATAAAATCAATGGCATCTCAGCAGCAACAACAGCAACAACAGCAGCAAAGTCAACATTCACAACAACAGCCACCACCCCCTCCCCCCGGGGGAACTAAACCCTCCATTAGCACAGAAACCATAAAAACAGACAAAAGCAGTGATACAAGCTGTACAACAGCTAGTAAAGCTACCGAAGCGAGTACCACATCCACTCAATACTTTAGTTTAAAAGAGGAGAGTTCCTCCACAACAAGTGTTTCCTCCATCCAACACCACCCCCCTCATTCCTCCCCCTCCAGCAGTATATCCTCTGGAGTAAAATGTGGTGCTCATCTGAAAAGCATGCAAGTTCATCATCAACATCACGCCCATCACTGTCCCGCAGGATTGTGTGGTGGATCCCCTCATCATCAACATTTGAATGTGCCTCCTCAAGGTGGAGGATCACTTCCCCCCAGATGTCATTCAGAGAATAGCCATCATCCCTTAGATCATCCGGGGACATCCCTTATTAAAAGGGGCAAGCCAGTGCACACCGACAGCCCCATAATTGGTACAGGCTTTAGCAGTGAAAGGGCTAGACGAAGGATGACCCTCTTTGATAACAAGTTGAAGAAGGACTACCCCGAGTTATTTGGGATAACTCCAAAGGACCGCAGAAGTTTTATTAAGCAGTTGGGGGAAACGACGGAAGAGGTGTTGGGGGGAGGGAAGGCACTGGTGGCCCCTTATTACTACACGTTATCTCCAGTGCCCATTGCAAAACATGCGATGATGATGACAATGCAGCTGGTTCATAATAAAAGTCAACAGCAAGCTTTAGCGGCGGCAGGTGTATCCTCCGCCACTAGTGCTAAGGTATCACCTCCAGGAGGAAAAACTCCACTTGTTATACCACCTTTTAATCCGAATGGTAAAAAGAGCAAAATAAATAAAGTGCCTACTTCACCTTCACCGCATGGTACCGGTGGTGCGGTGCCGATGAATGATGATGGAGGACCGGGTGGTGGAGTAGTTGGAGGAAGTGAAGGAGTGATGATGATACCTCCAAAAAACGGTAAAGGTGATGGTGGTGATGAGGAGGAGGAGAACAAGATGCATCAGATGCTCCAGCAACAGCAAAAGTTTAAGATAAGAAGAGCAAGTGCTGGTGGAGTTGGACTGGTGCATGAAAATAGCTCTTCAATTTTGGAGGAGATTAGCTCGAAAAATTGGCAAAAGACTCATCACTACAGTGCTGCTATTGAAGAGGTGACGAGCATGTTTCGGGAGGGGATGATGGAGGAGGATGAGGGTCAAAGACTGAAGGAATTTGTGGAGAAGATGAGACAAGATATGGAAAGTAAATTGGGGGGAAGGAGGGAAAGCTCCCTTCCAACAACGGGGGAAGAAGAAGAGGAGGGGGAAGATTTGGAGGGGGTGGAGGAGGATGATTCAGATGATGAAGAAGAAGATGAGGAGGAGGAAGAAGAGGAGGACTCTGATGACGATGACGACTCCACTCCTGGTGACGAGGAAGAAGAAGAAGGTTTCCTCCACTCCCTCCAAGGTACCCATTCCTCCAGCGGCCAAAGCCATAGAAGTCATGAGGAAAGCAGTAATGATTCTGGGATAAGTGATGAAATGACAGAAAAGAGTAAAAGCGTTGGAAGCGCGGGAGGAGGAGGTGGAGGTGTAGTGATTGGTCGACTGCCACCGAATGGCACCACAGGAAACAACTTTGCTTCTCGGATGATGATGTCCCAACAAGGAGGAGGGGGAGGTGGAGGGGCTAACCACCACCACCACCACAATCCCGTTCATCTAATGGAAGCCGAGGTAAAAAACTGTCTAGTAAAAAATGGGAAAAAGCTGTGTAAAACTCATTCATCTTCTTCTGCTTCCTCTTCTTCCAAGACTTCTTGCTCCTCCACTGTTGCTAATAATATTAATGTTTCCTCCATTCTAAAAACTCCTCCACCAAAAAAAACTGTTTCCTCCACCAATTCAATTCTGAACCAAAGTAAAAAAGCCACTGTTTCCAAAGCTACCGCTATTGTTGCTACTTCTGGTGCTGTTGAGTTGTCTAGTCAATGTGTCAATGTTGATGTTGCTAGTTGTGCTCTATTAAAAAAAGATGATAAAAAGCTTGTAAAAAATCTTGATCATTCTCAAAAAATTGATGCTGATAAGCCTTCTTCTTCTTATCTGAATTCTCTGAAAGGAGAAGCGACGGGATCAGTGGAAGCGGTGGTGGTACTAAAATCATCAACGTCCAATGTCGTCCAATCAGCCTCAACCTCAACCTCCACAACAGCCACCTCGACATCCACAACTGCTGACAAGGCCACTGAAACAACCGAAGATGATTTCAATTTCCTCCTTCAACTCAACAATAAGCCGTTACGAAGTATTCTTGCGGAACGAAGGGAAGCCTTTTTCACTTCCGGTATGCAACCATCAGTCAATCATCACCATCATCACCATAATCATCATCATCCCTCCAATAATAATTACACAGCTCAAAAAATTTGTGCATCAAGTGCTTGTAATTGTGCAAACAATACAAACCCATCATCAACATCCCAACCACCTCATCCACTCCCTCCAGCTGAGCCTCTCATCGTGAAAATTGTGGAGGGTGGAACCCTCCACTCCACAAAAGAAGAGTGCCCCTCCCAAAATAAGGACAAGGATATTTGCTGTGAACGTGTGCAACTGCAGCGCTTAGAACGCCAAAAGAAGGCCAAGGTGGAACGCGTGGAATCCTCTGAGGATTCCACAAGTTCCTCCTTGGATCTAGCAAGTGCTTCGCCTGGAGCTGCGGAAAACGGTACGACAGACCCCAGTTGGTCGTCTTCTTCCTCTAGTTCTCTGGCAGGGGAGGAAAATAATAAAGCTCAGCCCCGAAAAACTTCCCCAACAGTAGATGTAGCTACCTCAACTGCAGATACAATGCTGACATCCTCCACAGACCTTCAAGCACCACCACAACCACTACCTTCTCTTGAGGGGGATGTGGAGGTGGCGGTGGGAGTATCGTCATCTTCAGTAGTTGCTGTGGTAGTAGCTGTAGCATCACCATCAGCTGTAGTTACCTCTGCCACATCCACTTCAGGTGGGAACACTACCACCACCAAGTCATGTTGCTCGTCAGTAACTTTCGAGCCCTCGTCGGCGTCATCGTCTAGTTTCCAAGAGAGTAGTACAACGTCCAGTAAAAGTTACTCGTTGCTTTTGGAATCGGACTTTAGTTCATTTGACTCTATAGAACTTCCTCCCTCCACGTCCACTAGTAATACCACTGGAGGGGATAGTAATAATGGAGGAGGGGGGAAGAGTGTGACACCCTCCAACACTAATAATAGCAGTAGCAATGCTAACCAATGTAGTACTAAATCAAATCTAGTGACAATTGATGAACCTTGTGGAGAAAGTGGTGGGGGTTCCTCCACGACTACATCCTCTGATGATAATGTTTCCTCCAAAAATTCTTCCCCTGAAGACTCAATTTCCTCCAATAATAATAATAATAACAACAACAGTGAGATGAACAAATTATTAGAGAGTAGTGCTAGTGATTTAGAAGAGTCTAATGATAAGATTGATGACAATAGTGGTGGAGTAAAGAGCAACGTTACCTGCCGCTTTCCAATTTTTGGAGGTGGTTTGGGTGGGGATGGAGGGGGAAGTGGTGGTGGAAATAATAGAGTAGTTGTTGTGGTGTCGAAAAATGTGTCGGATTTGAAAGATGGGCCGGATATTGTGGTAACTCAAGAAAGTGATGAGGAGGAAGAGGAGGAGGAGGAAATGGAGGAAGAAAACTCCTCCAATTCCTCCCATGGAAGTACTAGAAGCAGAAGACACTTTAGTTTCAGTAGTGAAGATGAAGAAGAGGAGGAGGAGGAGGATAGTATTGTTTTGAGAAATGGGAAAAGGGGAGGGGGATTGGAAATGGAGGGGATAGTTGTTACGGGGATCGGGGAAATTGATGGAGGGAAGGAGGGTGGTGGGGGTGATACTAGTGTAGCTAGTGAAGATGAAGAAGATGGAGGTGAAGGAAGTAGCAGTATAAATAGTAACAGGAGTACTAATGGAAGTTATAAGCAGGGAGGAGGGGGTAGTGGGGGATTAAGTGGGGGAAGTGGTACGTCCCCCCGGGGAAGTTTCCATTTGTTGAGGGTGGAGAGTAATGATAGTAGCACGGCTGCGGAGAACTTTGGGGATGATGACGATTTAATTGGCGGATTTGGTGGTGGGGGTGGATTGATTTTTGATGGGGATATTGGTTTAGGTGGGGGGATGGAAGGGGATATTGGAGGAGGAGGAGGGGGGTTGAGGGGCGAGGAAATGATGGAGGTGGATGGCGAGGGAGAGGGGGATGAGGAGGAAGGGGATTTAAGTCACTGTAGCGTCGCCACTATAAATCGATATGGTACTTTTGAAAGTTTAGAAAAGTTGGAGAGTGAGGATACACTTGGGGCAATGCCGGATTTTCCGGGGGGAGGAGGAGGGGGAAGGGGGGGAATGTCAAGGAGTAAAGCGAGATTCACTTTTGAAGATGAGGATGACGATGAAGATGATGAGGATTTGTTTGAGGAGGACTTTGAGACGGATTTCAATTTTAGATTTCCAAGTCAAATTCAGGATAATACGTATAGTAAGTTAATTAAGTTAATTTTTTAATTAAGAAACACGACAAACTAATTATTGCGTAATGGCTAAATGCATAATTAAGTTATTATAAGCACACGAGCATGAAATAGTTTTTGTTTTTTTGAATTTCCCGGTTTGCTTGATTTCGTACATTTTGTGTTTTTGATCTTTTGGTTGGATGAACTTACGCGGGAAAATTTAAAGTTCAAGGAAACGTTTTTTTGTTTGTTTATCAAATTGGTTTTTTCCTTAATTGAAATATTACGTTTAGGTGTCTCTCGTCTAGGTCCCCTGCCCCCTCTCCTTGAGGAAGACTATGAAGATGATATGTACGACGAGACAAGGGCATCTGGTTACCCAAGTTCGTCGGAATGCAGCAGCTCTGGAACAACCACAAGTACGGCTTACCTTGGAGGCGAATATAGTGGGGGGATTCAAGGCAGTAGTTCTGGTGCTGGCGCGTCAAGTTTAAGAAGTAGACATGAGGTAAGCAAAAAAGCGAGGCAATAAAATGTTTTTTCAAAAATAGCGCCAAATTTCAAATTTGTATGATTTTACCAAATAGTTTGGTGATTTTTATTAAAAATAAAAGCAGAAAATACTAACAAGCTGAGTTATACTTTTTTAATTGCGTAGCCATTAACTTTAATTAAATATCACATTTTGGTACATGAACACACATTAAATAAATTACACCAAAAATTGTAAAATATATATTTTTTGAATCAAACGTTTTACAATAAATTGATGATTTTTTAAAAGTACATTAAAATTAAACTAATCAATAATTATCTAAGTACATGATTAATTTATTAAGTATATTTGTACATTTTGTACCATTTGATATATACATGCTTTGTACTGTAAAGTTGTCCTACCGTTTTCTCTCTTTCTCTTTGTTTCTTTGTGCAAAATTCTTTGTTCACTTGACTTTCACTTTTGGCCATCCACCATACCACCACCACTTGTTCTTGTTCTTCTTTTTTAACTTGTTGCCGTTGCTATGGTCACCACCGACACCATTCACCGTTGTCAACACTACTTGAATTGAACTACTCTAAAAAGACAGGACTGAGACGGGACAATAGTTTTTTATTAGCGCGCCTTGCCACCATGTATGCACGGAGCTCCATTAGTCCGCTCAAAATCCTCAGGGAACTTTGGCTCAAGAAAAGGTAAAAATATATTCATTCACACTTTCATTTGTTTCGAAAAAAATTGCACCTAAATTTGAATATATTGTGTATTGTGCTTGCGTATATATTCATTAATTATAGCATGCTTTCTAACTATGTAACAATTAGTTAGATTGTTTCAAATATTTGGTAATCTAATCTAACGTAAATAAATATAACATTAAACATTTTTGTAAAATATCCAAATTAACGTTTTGTACATCTAAAATGCCGTCATAATCTTATCGACGTACTGGGTATTTTTTATGCACTGTAGATCGTTCAAACATCGTTGTTCTTGTTGGCTATTTTGAAATGAAACAAAATTTTAAAATAAACGGAGTTTAAAACGTGCTATTTTTAAGCCAAAAAGACCCTTTATTTAAATTACTTCTTGTTTCTAAACGAGCTATACGAAATTTGTAAACTAAACTTTTAGATTATGTTTCGATTATTTTTAATTCCATCACAAAAATAATTACATCTTCCATCTAAACTTTTGGGTAGGTGATTAAAATAAGTTGGACGAGATGTTTTGACATAACTCTTTTTACCTTTGAAACTTATCTGAAAAACATGTCATTAGTCTGACAGGTTGGTCTCGAGACCAAAAACTGGATTACTATTACATATTTTGTTTACTTTAGTCTCGTGTTATGCTCACAAGCTCACGTTTAAGTTTAGATTAGAAACGGAACTTTTTATGCGTAGTTTTCGGTGAATAACGTGAAATACAAACAAGTTGCACAAAACTGTGACGCTGTGCTAAATAAAAGTTTTGAAGGGATCATGCAACATGTATTTAAGATACATGTATTCAAGAATATATATTAGGAAATTATAGGGTAATATTTTTACATAAGCTTTTGATACTGTTCAGATTGTTTTCTGCTTTAAATAGATGTCACGTTGCTCATTACACGTGAGTATTTTCTAAGCTCATTAAAATGTTGCACTAAAAATATAAAAAGAAGAATAAAAAACAAAATGAATATTTTTGGCACGCCAAATGAAAATAAAGCACACAATAAGTCTATAGAAACAAGGTTTTTATCTCAGGTGTGATGAATGCATGTAATACAAAAGGGAAATACAAAAACACGGAATATTTTGCAACCTTTTTCGTTTGGAAAGTTTTACTGCCTTGATGAGTAAATCCGGGAAACGTGATTTTAGACTTTTGTCTACCTGATTTAAATCATTTATGCACATGTAACGTTCTCAATTCACGTGCCACTTGAAACTTGAAATATATAATAAGTGGTTTCTAAAGAATATTTCAAATAAATCAACAAGGATTCCTCGAATCGCATGTTTTTCTAAAAGTCGGTCTACTGTAAAATAGTAAACAAATTAGTTTTATAAATGCTTTATTTGGTGCTGCTACTAAGCTTATTAAGTATATTACTATTTATTACACTGCTAATTGCATTTTCTTCCCTTTTTTTAAATAAAAGAATCCCTTACTAAAAGCAAGGAAAATTACCAAATACTTTATGTCATGAATGCTGCGCATTTACTTAACAAAATTTTCTATTAAAGAATCAAATATTTTATCAAAATCTCTCTCTTTCTCCATATTTCTCCCAAGTAACCGAATTACATAAGAATTAAAAGAGAAATTACCACATATTGTAATTTGTTGTTGTGTTGTGTCGTAATTTGTGT
>JAQFXM010002408.1:0-24932 GCA_034693345.1 Entomobrya multifasciata
AATCGTCAATTTCACGATCATGGAGAGCTCTTCTTTTCACAAATAATGATTAAATCTTTCTTTCACTTGACTTGTAAATGAAAATGACTTGTAGTATGTATAGAACATTACTTTTTTTGATTTTGATATGGATGTCATACTTATACTCTGTATTTGCTCTGACCGTCTTTAATAAAGCCTTATAATAATAATAATAATAAATCTTAGACGTCGATATATATACATAGTTTTAGGAGGTATGTTGTTTTTCAGTCAATATGAAGTACAAATTAGTAGTTTGATTACAGTTGGACAGCAACCCATCGCTTATAAATCTACAAAAGATCTTTTTGCTAATGGATTTAAATGGGCTTTTATAGGAGATTGTAAGAAATATAACACATCTGTAGATAGAGTATGTGTTGGTGAACAAAACTCTGAAAACTATGATTTAAATTACGTTACAAGAAAGGCAGCTTGGAAAAAGGGAGGACACTGGCTTTACTGGTATCTACAAAAGGAAAGAGCCTTGTACAAGAGAATTAACAAGAAAATTGAATGTTTTAGCGTTTTAGAGGAAAACACTGCGGAACCTTCATTTTTTGTTGCTTTTACTGTTGGTAGACACTGGATTATGGAAACAATGAAGCGAATAGATCAAGCTGGATTAGTCGAGGAGTGGGATAAGATGGCTCAGTTTTCTACAACTAATTTTAATCGAGAAAATTTCGTTGAACCAGAAGAAGAGAAAGTACCCGATTTAATTGGCATAGGAAGAATATTAGCTGTTGCTTGTTTGTGGGCAACGATTATATTCAGTTCGATTACGGTTTTGTGTGTAGAAATTTGCGTGAATATTTATTGTTTAAAGCATTTATATGAAGTGGCATAATTGTCGTATACATTGTTTATTAAAGAAAGTGAGAATTCATTTTTTCTTTGTAAAAAAATTTCTGGAATATATAATGTGTGAACAAGGAAAGATATATATTGGCCCAATAAAAAAAATCTTAAAATTAATGTCCGATAAGCTTGTAGAATATTTTGCATGCAATCGCTATTACCATTGAATAGAACAAGTATAAACTCGAGCTACGGATTTACTGCTAAAGTGTAAAAACTATGCATTAAAAATTTAACCCGTTACATTTTTGTGCAAATGAAAAGCTAAACGAGCGTAACATATTCCGGCCCTTACTACTTACGCCAATTCCTTCTCAGTTTTATTCATGAAATGTGTTTTGAACTTGCGTTTCAGAAGAAATAAGAAGAATATTTTAGTTTAAATTCATACATTTGGTAAACTGGTGTTATATTTTATGTTATCTTTAGGTCTACAATAAATGAACTAAACAAAAGATTGTGTGATATTTAATACATATACACCAGTTTCACACGTATGCCAAAATGTTTTGAAAATCTCGTTTACACTAAATATGTATGAATGCTATGACAATTTTAATAAAAAGATAACTCAACTTCTATTTAAAATATTCAATCAATAACATATCAAGTGAAAAGCAAACATCCATTGTTAAACAACCAAAAAGTAATCTTGTTATAGATGGTAATTAATAGCGTTAATGCAATTCCTTCATGCAACGCTTTTTATTCACCATTAAAGATTAATGAACAAGTTTTTCAAATAACTGTTTGCAAAAAGCATCTTAAGAATGTTTAAATTGAAGATATACGTTTAACTATCATCAAGCATGTATATTTTACAAGGATTCCTTAAATTATTCAATCACGCAGAGTTAAGAGGTTAAAAAACAACGTATTAAATTTCTAAAATTAAAGTGATAAATCAAAACCATTCAACCGTGATTGGTATTACCAAAGTCTCAAGAATACTTATCACATGGTTACATGGTATGATATTCAAGCAATATACTTCCACTTAAACCTGTCATTATAAGTAAAACATGACTATTCACTCCAAGCTAACGTTAGTATTTCTCGTGCAGTTAAACCTGTTACATCAAGTTTTACTTACGCAAATATTTCGACCACAATTCCTAAAAAATGGAAGAGTTTAGTTTCTTAACTTATATATTTGTTATAGCAGCGACAGTTAAACAACAAAGGTCAGTGTGCTTTAATCGTATCGAATCAGTTATTATTAGAGATGCTCAGCAGAACTGGTCATACTACTACTACGGCAATATAAGTACCAAATGTAACAATAATCAGAATGAAGTTTTGAGAAATGAATATCGAATGGTGATGTCAGATTCCTATGAATTTGAACTAAAACCTTATCCATCTCGATTTGAACAATTACCTGCACTAATTACTTTACCTGCATACTGCCTAAACGGAGGTGCAAATAATTCTTTACGGTCCTACTGGTATTATAGGAAACCAGTAATCACATTTCGGAAGTTACTAATGCTACCTTCTACAGTAGTAATTATGCTATCAGAAACTGCACGACACTCTTGGGGAAACCAGCTTGTTGGAATTACCCTATCAAAGATTCACAATATTTCTTTCAAACATGGAGAAGTTTTGAAAGGAGATTCAACTCAGTATATATCTCAGAATGTCATTGATTTAGAAAACTGGCAGTTTGGTTCGTTTGTAGGAACACATTTGCAATATTTTTCAAGTTTGTACGACTTTTATTGCCAGGACCTATCTGATGTTGGTAATAGCCTGCAAATTGATTTTAATTTGTGGCTTGGATCCGTTACTTCAAATGTGTGTTTACTTTTAATTTTCATTTGGTTTATCGGGGCATTATTCCTAACAAGGTTGGAAAACTTGCAGCATTCCTTTATTCGTTTGGTTGATGCTTTGATTTTGGTATTTCACTTAGGAACTAAAAGTCCCGTCGAATTATTAAAATACAAACGAGAATACATAATCATGGTTTTAGGGGGCATGTTGTTTATTAGCCAATACGAAGTAAAATTAAGTAGTGTAATAACAGTTGCGGAGAAGCCAAAAGCTTTTGAAAATTCAAAGGAGCTTTTTGCCAATGGGTTCAAAATTGGATTTAAAGGAAATTGTAAGAAAAATAACTCACCTGTGGATAGAGTGTGTGTTGGTGAACAAAACTCTGAACACTATGATTTAAATTACGTTACAAGAAAGGCAGTTTGGAAGGAGCGAGGACATTGGCGCTACTGGTATCTGCAGAAAGATAGAGCTTTGTACAAGAGAATTAACAAAAACGTCGAATGTTTTAGTGTTTTAAAGGAACACACTGCGCAACCTTCATTTTTTGTTGCTTATACAGTTAATAGACACTGGATCATGGAAACAATGAAAAAAATCGATCAAGCTGGATTAGTGAAAGAGTGGGATAAGATGGCTCAGTTTTCTACGACTAATTTTAATCGTAGCAATTACATTGAACAACAAGAAGAGAAAGTACCCGATTTAATTGACATTGGAAGAATATTAGCCGTTGTTTGTTTGTGGGCAGTACTAATTGTCTGTTCGATTTTCGTTTTGTGTCTCGAAATTTTATGTTACAAATATCCGTTGCAATGCATTAAATAGATGTAAGGGGATGGTATACTTTGCTTACCCTAACCCCGGTTCTATTGCTAATCATTGCAGTAGTTGGTTATTTCTAGCAAAATATAATTTACAAAAATAGATATAACCTTTTCGTTAGGCATTTTGCTTTCGTGTACAGGCTTTTACTAAACGAATTAAAATTGCTTCACTTTTTAGATATTTTCCCACATCCTAAAATTAAAAGTGACAAATATTTTATTAACTGTTATTTACTCAAATTATCAAGATCACCTTTATATGTGTTTCACTTTGGCTAAAACTAGGACAATTATATATGTTTAATCAATTATTAAAAATATTTGTAAAATGTCAGAATTATGGGCATAGACTAAGACATTACTGGTAACATAAAAAAGTACGTAAATTGGATTTAACCTAAAAAAGTCTAAATTGTATGCACGAAAAACAAGTGCGCAATTTATTACGAAAAATAAATAAAACTCGTGAAAATGACATTATATTTGTTGTTTAGTTTAGGCGAGTCATTATTCGATAAGCCCAAAACGTATTTATAATATACTATAACGATTTCAACTTGTATCCAAACTTTTCATTAATGAAAAGAAAGATAACTTATTTCCCATGAAACTTTAACACGTTCATATTTTACCAAACTTCCTTCAACATTTTTGTTTAAAATGATTGAGTTGATGGAGAAAGATTTAGTAAAGTGTGCAAAACATCTAAATGTTAACGATCACGAAACTGTTTGCGAAAGTCTTTTACTTTTATACTCAATTAATTTCAATTTGTGAATGTACATACTTACCATTTTGCACCCTTTGAATACAGGATTTTAAGTGGAACGTATTTGTGTCTGATTACACAATTGACGCCAACGACAATTCAACAATGGGCTATGGGCTGGCAAGCCGACATTAACTTAGAATTCCATACAATGGTTTAAGTACTTTTAGCATAGCTGGTAACTTAATGCTTGTATATCAATGCTTGTTTAGTGAGTAAATATTTTTTTTGAAAACAAATGGCAGAATATAGCCATATACATAGCGTAAGTGAGATGTCCTTTGTTTTGAGTGAAAATAAATTTGAACAGATGATTTAAAGATTCATTTGATATAAAATGTTATTGTAAAAGTAGATTCACAGGTTCAGCCTATTGTATTACAACAAATTAATTTTGAGTCAGCATGTAACACTCAAACTTGTAACACTTTATTTTATGAATTTCAAATACAAAATTGCTATTGTATTTGGAGTTTTTAAGCTAAAAAAGTAACTACTTTGAAATACAAACGAAATTTAAGTGTGAAAAATATTGATTCAGCACCATTAAAATTTCTTGCATTTGCCTACGGCATTGAATTCTTTAAAAGTTTGACAAAACCGAATGGTAATGTTACTATTATTCCATCTTAACTCTTAACATAATTGAAAATAAAAATACCTGAGTATTCAAAAGAAAGAAAAAGGTCTCAAGGATACTTCAATGCTGTTTGCCAAAATTACAATACATCTTATCCATTTAAAATATTTTCCTTCATCAGTTTAGTTGTGTGATTGCCAGTTATCTTAATATTTTACACATTGATTTTAACAAAATAGGGAAAACTATGAATCTGTTCAGTTTTATTCCTTATTTCTTAGTAATGTCAACGATTATTCGGTCGAATTGTACAATATGCTTTGATTCCATCTTACCAGTAATAACAAGTAATAGTCATCAGAACTGGTCCTATTATTACCATGGAAATCTTAGTACCAATTGTAAGAAAAAGCAGGACGATATTTTTGTAAATTCATCTAGAATGATATTGTCAGATTCGTATGCCAAAGCATTAAAACCATATCCATCTAGATTTCATCAATCATCTGCGTTAATTTTCCTACCTGCATATTGCGTCAAAAATAAAAAGAAATCCTCATATTCATATTGGTTTTATATGGAGCCTGTATCTACATTCCAGAAATTGCTAATGTTACCTACAACACTTGTTGTAATGATTATCAGTCAAGATAATATCAGTGGCGAATGTAATTCAGGTCAAAAGTCTCGATTATCGAATACAACTGAAGTTGACCAAAACAGTAGTAGGGATTTTATCAAAAATTCACCCGCACTAAAAATTGTTATTAACGTCAAACCAAAAGTTCGTTTTTCCGAAGGACTTGTCATTTGCAATAATTATTGCACAAATTCATATCTTAGTGGAAGTGACTTTGGAAAAATTAGTGGGAAGGATTCAGTGTTAGGGCTTCATAAGTTATACTTTTATAACGCAAATAACAAAAAGATTTCCGCGTCGATTAAATCGATTGG
This sequence comes from Entomobrya multifasciata, assembly GCA_034693345.1. Classification (NCBI taxonomy): domain Eukaryota; kingdom Metazoa; phylum Arthropoda; class Collembola; order Entomobryomorpha; family Entomobryidae; genus Entomobrya; species Entomobrya multifasciata. Next base: position 5,792 of record JAQFXM010002408.1, read on the forward strand.
TGTAAACCTCTTTGAGGAGTCTCTAACCAAGAAGTTTAGATGCGAGGAAATTCTACAGCGAAGGCAAAACAAAAATCTTGAAATAAATACTGCAAGAAATTGTTGGGGAACCCAATTATTAGCCATTACTCTATCAAAGATTCACAACATTTCTTACAAACATGGCGAAGGCCTGAAAAATACTTCATTAGAGTATATGTCTCAGGATGTCGACAAATTAGCAGATTGGCAGGGAGGCACACATTTGCAATATTTTTCAAATTTGTACTACATATATTGTCAGGATCTCTCTGACGTTGGAAATAGCTTACAAATCGATTTTCATGTTTGGCTAGAACCTGTTACTTTGGAAACATGACTTTTATTAATTTTTATTTGGTTAGCTAGTGCTTTATTGTTAGCACAGTTAGAAAACAGGAAGTTTTACTTTATGGAATTTGTCAGTAAAACAATTACAGTGTTTTACTTAGGAACTAAGAGACCAGTTGATTTAATAAAGGTTAGACGTGGATATATATTTGTGGTTATAGGAGGTATGTTATTCTTCAGTCAATATGAAGTACAAATCAGTAGTTTAATTACTGTTGGACCGCGGCCAAAAGCATTTGCAAACACTAAGGAACTATTCGCGAATGGATTCAAGATTGCCCGCAAAGAAAATTGCGAGAAAAACAAAACGCTTTCGGATCAGGTTTGCGTTGGTAAAAAGGACTCCAAACATTTAAATTTAAATTATGTTACAAGAAAAGCGGCTCGGAAAGCTCAAGGACGTTGGCTCTACTGGGATCTGCAGAAGAACAGAGCCTTGTACAAGAAAATTAGCAAAGATATTGAATGTTTTAGTGTTTTAGAAGATCAAACTGCGCAACCTTTCTTTTTCGTTGCGTTCACAGTGGGCAGACACTGGATTATGGAAACGATGAAGCGTATAGATCAAGCTGGCTTGGTCCAGGAATGGGATAAGATGGCCCGGTTTTCCACAACTAATTTCCATCGTGGAGAATATATTGGGCCACAAGAGGAAAAAGTGCCAGACTTAATTGATATTGGGAGAATACTAGCTGTGCTTTGCTTGTGGACAACACTAATTGTCAGTACGATTTTGGTTTTGGGTGGAGAAATTTTATGGAATGTTTATAATTTAAAATATAGTTATCTTTTTCCATAGTTCTCATTGTATACATAGTGGATAGTGTTTAATATTAAGGAAAAATAAATATATATAAACTGATAAATAATAAGAAATGTCAATAGTATAATTAAAAGATTTTGTGGACTAGGTGTATATTAAATTATAGACCTTAAAGAGGGAGACTAATTTGTATGCTTGTGAAATAGTGATTTGTAGATGTTATGTTCAAAAAATGAAATATGTGGAGTAAATTCTCAATTTAAACCAAAAAAAGGTACCTAAGAGTTTTTGTACGATTCATCTGCAGATTTTTTATATCAAATCTCTTTCACAATTCATTTCAAAAATCGTATACTCGATGAATTTAGATATTGGTAAAGCTTATAAATTAATTTTTACACATACGACTCAGTCCAATTTTTTTTTGAAAAAGATAAATGACAGAATTAAATGTAATTAATGCATTCCCATGGAATTTTCATTGACATAGTATATCAGCAAATACATACGTTGAATTCATACTTTGGATGTATAATATTAAATGATCAGGACTTGATTCAAAAATTCTGCAAACTGGTGTTATCATGAATGTCATACATGACTCGTTAGTGTAAATGTTTTATAGGCTTGTACATGTGCAAGCCTATAAAACATTTAAACTAACGAGAGCTCATATAGAAACGAAACGTAGTTAACTTTTTGCGAAATCACGATTTAAAATTTAAGCTATTATGTTTGCAAATCTCATTTAGCTTACGTAAAAAATGAATAATAAGAATTAAGTAATTAAAATTCTTGTATAAAACTTTACTCAATTTTATATCAGGTAATAATAATATTTTCTTCATCTAAAAATATAAGTACGACACAGATTTTTATTCATATTACTCTTACTCAAGATTCATATTCGACAAAATCCATAAAAGATTGAGTTGTATCCATTAAAATTTAATTTAAAATAATTTACTTTATATGATAAAACAGTGAAAAGAGTTTTACATTAATTATTTAACTACTTAAATACATTTAAACGAGGCACCAGAAAGCATCTTGAAAATGAACACATAAAAAAATTCATCACACAATATTGATTCCCAATAATTCTTAAAACTATTCAAGCAATTGCATGATTTAAATGTTAAAAAGCTACGGTTAACTTTATATTAACTTTGAATAAAATTATAGCAAGGAATTAAAATTATTGAAGCGTAAAAGATATTAAAAAATTGAAAAATCTTAGGTGTACTTCTCACATGGCCACATAAAATAAATGAAATAAAGTTCCACTTACACGTGTCTGCATAAGTGAAACATTATTACTTCACTCTACCTGAACCTTAGCCAATCGATTTCGTGCAGTTGTAACAGCCCCATAAAGATATTGTTTCTTAAATACTTTGACGTTTGATTGGACAAAAGCAAAATGAACAAACCAAATTTCTTAACTTATATTTTTATTATAGCTGCAAGAATTAAGCCGAATAGGTCAGTGTGCCTCAATAGTATCGAATCAGTTATTTCTAATGTTAATCATCAGAACTGGGAATTTTACTACTATGGGGTTAACGGTACAAATTGTGGTGACAAGCAAAGCAACATGTTTAAAAGTAAATCTCAAATGGTGATGTCAGATTCATATGACACAGAATTAAAACCTTATCCATCTAGGTTTAAACAATCAAATTCGTTGATTATCCTACCTGCATACTGCGTCAAAAGGAAAGCAAAGAAATCTAAACAGTCTTATTGGTTTTATAGGGAACCGCTGATTACATTTTGGAAGTTGCTCATGCTACCATCAACGTTTGTTCTAATGATCACTACTCAAGATAGTATAAGTGGCAAGTGTGACTCAGGTCAAAAGTCACAATTATGGGGTACAACTGACATTGTACTAAACAAGTTTATCACAAACCTACCAGCACTGAAAATAGTTTTTGATCGCAGATCCAAAGAACGTCTTCAAAACTGGCATGTTATTTGCAATAAATATTGCATGAATCTGTACCTAACGGGAAATAACTTGAATACGATTCTGTCAACAAATTCTGCATTAAGCATACACAAACATTTCTTTTACAGAGCAAGAAACAAAAAAATCTCTGCTTGGATAAAATGGGGAACGCCAAACCTTTTTGAGGAGTCAGAAACAATGAAGTTTACATGCGAAGAAATTTATCAGAAAAGACGCTATAAAATGATTGCATCTTCAACAGCTAAGTACTGTTGGGCAACCCAGCTAGTTGCGATTACCCTTTCAAAGATTCATAATATTTCGTACAAACACGGCGAAGTCCTGAAAGATTTTTCAACTGAGCATATGTCTCAAGATGTTAATTATTTAGAAGAATGGCAGTCCGACTGGCTAGAAGGAACACATTTGCAATTTGTTTCCAGTTTGTAGTACGTTTATTGTCAAGACCTCTCTGATTTTGGTACAAGCCGACAAGTCGATTATCATTTTTGGTTTGGGTCCGTTAGTTTAGAAATATGGTTTGTTCTAATTTTCATTTGGTTAATCGTCGCTTTGTTGCTCACGGGTTCGGAAAACTTGAAATATACTTTAATTGGTTTTGTGAATACAATTATTTTGGTGTTTCATCTGGGAACAAGAAGACCACTCGCTTTACTAAAACATAAACGACGATACATACTTTTGGTGTTAGGTGGCATGTTGTTTCTTAGCCAGTACGAAGTCAAACTAAGCAGTCTGGTAACTGTTGCACTGAAACCAAAAGCTTTCGAAACCACCGAGGAACTTTTCGCGAATGGGTTTAGGATAGCACACAAAGGAAACTGTAGCAAAACGCCTACCAATAAAGTTTGCGTTGGTAAACGAGACGCTGAAAGCTTTAATACAAATTACGTTACAAGAAAAGCTACTTGGATAACTCAAGGACGCGGGCTTACTTGGCATCTTAAAAAGAACAGAGCGTTATACAAGAACATTAGTAAAAATATTGAATGTTTTAGCGTTTTGTATGATCGTACAGCTCAACCTTTCTTTTTCATAGTTTTCACAGTTGGAAGACACTGGATCATGGAAACATTGAAACGAATAGATCAAGCTGGATTAGTTGATGAATGGGACAGGCTTGCTCTATTTTCTACGACCAACTTTAATAGGGCAGAGTTTGTTGAACCACATCAGGAGAAAATACCGGGCTTGATTGGTACTGGAAGAGTTTTAGCAATTTTTTGCTTATGGGCTGTAGTAACCCTATGCTCGGTCATAGTTTTTGGTACAGAATTTGAATGGTTACATCCGTTTAAAATATCGTGTAGCCAAGTCGTTATGGCATTTAGGATTATTATAACATATTATATCATTTAGTAAAAGCATACGTGATAGGTCGTGTGCAGACCCTAATCGAGTTTTCGAGTAGACAGATATCTAGGCCGTTTAAGTAAAGGTTTTCCTTTAAAAACCGAGCGTCTCAATTGATAACCCTTGTCCATTAAATAAACAAAATAAATATAATTGAATATCCTGATAAGTGATGTTTTTAAAGTAACAATTGTTTGATAAGTCTTATTTGTGATAATATGCATAATCTGTGAAATGGTAAATTGTATGACGATTTTATGAGTAGACTCGATTCTTTATTTGGATTGTACCTAAACTACTTTAGAATGAAAGGAAAAATTCATCACAGAAACTATTTCTTTAGCTTCCACAAAAATCGGCTTTGTTCATTCAAGTCCTTTTCGATTATTTAATCTGTTTCAATACTTAAAGAGGTTTTACAAAAAATCCATAGCATAGGAGTAAATACTTTGTTTTATTCTTGTAACCCTTCAATAAATTCTAAATAAAAATATGTTACAATGTTTAAAATTAAAGCAAATATCTCAAAAATACTTCATTCCTGGTTGCTGATCAATAGGTTAAACTCACATAACACGTCTTCCCTTCGTTAGTGTGTGATCACCAGTTTGACATAAAACATTCATTTGCTTTTATTAATTACATTGTTTCAAATTTACTAGGAAAAATATGACCCTTTCGGATCTTGTCCTTAACATTGCTGCTATGTCTACGATTTGTATTCCAGTTAGTTCGATATGTTTTCCTGTCATTGAATCAGTTTTTGCAAGTGATAATCATCAAAACTGGTCGTACTACTACTACGGCAATATTAGTACCAATTGTAAGAAAAAGCAGAACGACCTTTTTGTTAATTTATATCAAATGATATTGTCGGATTCGTATGCCAGAGAATTAAAACCATATCCATCTAAGTTTGCCCAATTATCTGCGTTAATTATCCTACCGGCATATTGCGTCATAAAGAAGAAAGCTACACAGTCATACTGGTTTTATAGGGAGCCACTTGTCACGTTCTGGAAATTGCTTATGTTTCCTTCTACATTTGTTGTGATGCTCGTTAGTCAAGACATTGTCAGTGGCCATTGTGATGGAGGCCAGCATTCTCGATTTTGGAGTACAACTAAAATTGAAATTAGCAGGTTTATCGTAAATTCACATGCACTCAAAATAGTTTTTGATAACACTTCAGAAAAACATCTTCATAATGGAATTATCATTTGCAATAGGTACTGCACTAACCCGTATCTTATTGGTAATGATCTAAGTAAATTTGATTCTAAGAATGGCATTTTAGAGTTACACAAATATTACTTCTATAGTGCTAATAACAAAAAAGTTTCTGCGTGGATCAGATCGATTGGCGAAGACCTTTTTCAAGAAACAGAGACTAAGAAATTTACATGTGATGAGATTTATCAGAAAAGACAGTACAAACAATTTGAATCTCCAAAGGCTAAACATTGTTGGGGAACCCAGCTAGTTGCCATAACCCTATCAAAAATTCACAATATATCTTACCGACATGGCGAAGTTCTAAAAGATGTTTCATCTGAATACATGTCTCAGGAGGTACAATACTTGAAATACTATAAGTCCGAATGGCTGGAAGGAACACATTTGCAATATTTTTCAAGTTTGCACTATGTTTATTGTCTGGACATTTCCAATATTGACAATAGTTTAAAAATCGATTATCACGTTTGGTTGCAATCACTAACTCTAGAAGTTGTGTTTCTAATAATTTTAGTTTGGTTGGTTAGTGCTTTATTGTTGACACAGGAAGAAAACTTGAAACTCTCCTTTGTAGAACTAGTTAATGCATTGATTGTAGTGTTTTATTTGGGGACTAGGAGACAACTAGATTTGATAAAGTATAGACGCGGATATGTATTCCTGGTGATAGGTGGTATAATGTTCCTTAGTCAATATGAGGTACAAATTAGTAGTTTGATAACGGTTGGACCGAGACCAAAGGCTTTTGAAACTACTAAAGAACTTTTTTCTAATGGATACAGGGTTGCCCATAAAGGAAACTGTAACAATACACCAGTTGATAAAGTTTGCGTCGGTAGAACAGACGCCAAAAGTTTTAATATAAATTATGTAACACGCAAAGCAACTTGGGCGACTCAGGGATATTGGATTTTCTGGTATTTGCAGAGTCAAAGGGCATTGTACAAGAAAATAAGCAGAAACATTGAATGTTTTAGTGTTTTAGAAGATAAAACTGCGAAACCTTTCTTTTTTGTTGTATATACAGTTAATAGGCATTGGATCATGGAAACGATGAAAAGAATCGACCAAGCTGGATTAGTAATGGAGTGGGATAAACTGGCTCAGTTTTCTACAACTAACTTAAATCGTGGAGAATACATTGAACCACAAGTAGAAAAAGTGCCCGATTTAATTGATATTGGTAGAATACTTGCCGTTGTTTGTTTGTGGGCAACTCTCATTGTCGGTTCGATTGTAGTTTTAGGTTTAGAAATTGTATGGAATGTTTATAGTTTTAAATATTCATATTAAATTGTATAGTCGATGCATACTTTTTAAACATTATTTGAAGTATGTATATCAACAATGGTAGTCAGCACACCAAATCTAGCGGTTCTTTTTTTATGGGCTGCAATAAATATTAGTTCGAGTTTGGTTTTGGCTGCAGATTTTTTTTGGAATATATAGTTGAAAGTATCTTATGAATGATTCTTTCATTAGTATGAATAAACAAATAGTTTTTTAAATGCGTATCTTCGCATAGTCCAAACCGTAAATATTTTGTTTTCATTAAATTAAGGGCTTCTTTTATTAACTTGTTTGTAAATAATGACATATGCTATTTGGCGTTATCATCAAAGCGTGCGAACTATTTATTTTATTACATTGACTAACTTTTACCAAAATAGGAGAAAGTAGTTTCGTTTTTAAAAAGTATCAAGTTACCAATACATTTTGTGGCAAATCAAATGTTAAGAATGTCATCGGTAAAAGTTAAATACGCTTTAAAAAATCATTTCATAAATTTGGGAGCATTTTTCTTCAACATATTGGTATGAAAGTTCACTAGACAAGTTAAAACATACCAAATTGACAGAAGTTTTTGTTAAAGTAAACTATTATATGTGTCCTACCATATTTTTTTGCAAATGGAAATTGGCAAAATTTACAAAGCAGTGTATGTAAACTACATAATATATCATCGAGCGAGGAAGTAGTTGGTAGTGCTAGGTTGGAGATATTATACATAAATTATGAAAGTTGATGAAGGGTTGCAGACACAAAATTGCTGAAGAAATTTTTATGGCAGAAATTAATATAAAAAATTCATCAAAAACTATTATTAGCTAATTAGTTAGAATTAACAGAATAATTTTATCATTAAATTTTGAACTTCACCCCTGGCATATATTGATACATTATTATTATTATATAAAATAATTCTCGTCAACATGTAAGCCAAGTCATCACAATACTACCCCGATCAAGAATCCTGTACTAAACATGTAATCTTTGGGATGTATGCTTCAACTTTCTGTATCTGATTTCCCAAAAACCAGTAACCGTAAAAACTTATTTATATGTACGTATTTGTGTATGGGTTAAGATTTGTGGTCGGTGTACTGTTGTATGCATATATTCCCATTCATTAAAAGACGAAACTACACTTGAAAAATGGAAATTAAAACACCTTAATGATGTTTTAAGATATCAGTTGACCAGTTGGTTGGCTCACTAGATTGTTTTTTTTAAATTTGACCACAATAGCATTTTTAATTCCAAAGAAGTCACACTTTGATTTGGATTTCATTTATAACATACAACGAAATATATAGTGTTGTATAATGTGATTTACTTTAAACAAAATAAAATTCTATAATAAACTTTGAATTTATAAAGCAGAGAAAATTTTAAAACTCTATTTCGTAATCGTTGCTCTATTTGGTAGGTTCATTGTCTCACTGTTTTTTAATGCTTTTTAATGCCGTTATTACCCTTCAAAAATTGAACACTAATTGCACCGATGACTACAAAACATTTGATATCAATTACGCACTTTTCGTTTAGTTAAAAGTAATACCTAGTAGATTAGATATCTTATTTTTAAACATAGCTTGGATATTTTACTGGTGGCATTCGGTCGCATACGTACTCGTAAATGTTTACTCTTAAGTATTTCCTTGATTCTTCGTATGCATATCTGTAAATAATATTGCTTAAGAGTAAATTTAGCATAAAGAATTAGTATAAAATTAACTTTTATCGTGGCATAATTCATAGTTATACCTCGCCTCGCTAGGTTATATTGTACGTTATAATCCATACTAGACTTTATATAATTATTAATGTTCATGTATGCTTGTCGACAAAACATTTACACTACGCCAACAATATCATAAGATAACTAGACCAACCAAGTACATAGGACACACCCATTAGTTTAAAAAAGTTTGGGATTATTGCTTGGAATACGATTGTTTTGAAGAAAGTTCATTTATGAAATTTTGGTAGACATGCGTGTGATTAAAAAGGAGGCTGAATTGAGGTTAGATCATTAGTGTCATCTTATAGAATTTTACGTGGTTTAAAAACGTATTTCTTCTATTAAATTCTCAAGTGCACAATTGCTATAGCACAAAGTATAGAATGTTATCTGTGTTGATGTGGTAAATACAGGATGAGTAGACAAACCACTTACATGTGTGGTTTTTTGTCTAAAAATGTTTGAATAGAAAGTAATAGTCATTCATCAAGCATTTAGAAAATATTTGTGATAACGAAAGTCCATTTATGTATTGGAACATAGTTTACGCTATAAGCGTAGTGAATTAATAGCGAGAAAAATATTTTGACAGTGTTTTCATAACACATAAATCATAAATTTTCGTGCATCCATTAGCACAACAGGGGTTTATGTATTTAGTTTTTATAACAGTTTTATAAAGTTTCATTTCCATGTAAGAAATAAGCTGTAAAAACACAAAAACTTCTCAAATATGTATTGATTTAAGTTTTGCAAAACATGGAAAAGTGGCAAAAGGAGCATATCATTAAAAACGTGACAGAGTTGAGTACTCTGACATCATTTAATTGGGCAGTGAAGGCTGAACTTGTTGCAAATGGTGTTTTAAAACAAAACACAGACATAGAATTGCTAGTAAGTGGATTTCCATTAACACATTAGATTTTTTACTAAATAGATTTGTAGCAGCTCCTAAAATGTTTCAACAAATGACAGTTCCCATAAAGCAAGTAATAAACATTTTGCATTTTCAGGATGCACACGAAAAACACCAAGGACCTTCTGCAGCTTCTCGTCTTTGCTACCATATGTTGATGGGAAGAAAAGGTGCCTATAAAGTACTTTACAATGCTCTATTGGAGGCTAATCAAAGTGGAGCTACCAGCTTATTAGTTAGAGTGCCACCTGAAATTTTCAGCAAACCTTTGACATACTTAGGAATTTCAACAGTAGTAAATGAATTTCAAAATGTGGAATTGGAGGTCAATGGAAAAACATTAAAGCTGCATGAATTCCTTAAACAAGTGAACTATGAAATGGTGCAGTGTATTTTTTATGAGACAATTGATCAAGTAGAATTCTATGACTCGTTTATCACGAAAGAAAAGCAGTTTGTCCTAGCCAAAAATACAATTCCACCAAAACCGCCTTGCTATATTCCCAGATTTCTGTCTAATAGAGTTAAACTAGAGGAATCCATTTTTAAAGTAGATTGTCCAGATATCTTTGTCTTCAAAAATACATTAAAAAGATACAAGTTAAAATATATTGCCAGCCCACATTTCACAGATTCGTCAAGTTCACAATTATTTCGTATAACAAGTGGACTGAAGTTCATTTATTTGGATGAAGATGAACACTGGATGGATCTAAAGGAGCTGGCCAAAGCACCAATTCATCTGATAAATTTCGAAGCTGATCAAAATATATTTATTTTAGAAGACTCATCAGTCGCATCAGATATTCTTAGAAAATTCGTTTCCAAAGACACTCGTATTTACATTTCCGAAGATGAATTTGTTAAGCAGCATCATTCTGAGAATTCTAAAGCTTCTAGTGTATGTATCTGTGATACACCTGGTATGGGCAAAACAATGCTACTCGCTAATATCGCCAGACTTATGACAGAAAACTGTTCTGGGAGAATAATTGCATTTATACCACTGACTATGTTTACTGCAGAGTTTTCCCTAAGTTCCAAGGATAATGATTTGAAATACGAAAATTCGCTTGAATATGTATTTCGATTTACTTCAACAACCAGCCATAAAGCCGACTTGCTACTAAAATTAGTTCGAGCTAAATTAATATTTGTGGAAGTATTTTTTGATGGTTTTGATGAAATTCCATCCGAAAAAGTTGAATGGACAAAGAAAGTTTTTAAATCAATTGCAAATGAGTTCCCACAAGTTAAAATGTATATAAGTTCAAGACCACATATGAGACAAGAGCTAGAAGAAAGTCTTGGTGTTATTGCCAATGATATTTTACCCTTTAACCAACAAAATCAAACTGACTTTTTAGTTCAGTTTTGGTCTAAAAATGTGCCAAATTTTAATCTGGTGTCACTACAAAAAGGTGCCTTAAGTCTTTTGAAAGCAGTAAACAGGTCATTGACAAAGAAGGACAAAGAAATAACAGGAATTCCACTTTTATGCAAGCTTATTGCAGAAGTTTATTCAAACAAAGTTGCAGTTTATTTGACTAAAAGGAAAACATTTGATGACGTCGTTTTCAAAATTTCTAAAATGTATCAAGAATTTGTTGAATTGCGAATCAAGGCTGTTGCAAACGATGAAAAAGAATTTAACGATATAAAAATGTTTCATATTTGGCTTGCACTGAAAAAACTTTTTCCAACAAACCATTTCCATAAAAACGATATATTCAAGAATGCAAAGAAATTGCTGTCATCGCCCAAAATCTTAAAAATTGGAATCGTTCAGCAACATTTGAATTCGGAGATTGAATTTATTCATCGCACATTTGCTGAGTATCTGGTTGCTGACTATTTTGCTAATATGTTACAGGAACACGAAACGTCTATTTCATCAGAACCTTACCTTAACGTTACATCAATATTTCTGAAAGGGTGTAAAAATAAACAGTTTCATTCAACAGATCATGACTACAGTTTTCTGTTTGCTGTAATTGTATCTTTCTTGGACTGTATACTTGGAGATATTTTAATTTCCGAGCAAGCCAAGAGCCTAGTAGCTATATCTTATTTCTACATTTCACCCGAACAACTTCAAACAATGTTTTGTGCGTGCTGTCAGCAGAAACACTATAACATTTTTCATCTTCTGAAAGAAGCATTGTGCTATTTGTTAAAGCCCAATGCCCTACCCGAACATTATATTGGTCTACCTTTTCCAGAGCATACTGGAAACCGAGTGAGCAACCTTGTTCCAGAAATTTTCGCTACTGAGAATAATTATGAGCTTTTATACGTCTGCATCGGAATGTCTACAAGTCAAATGTTTTATTCTTCTATTCAACTTTTAACCGAAGTATTACAGCTATACGTTTCAGAAATTGTTCCTAATGATAATCGTTGTACGCTATTGCAAAAGGCAGTAAGTTGTGTTAACTATGAAGCTGTCGAATATTTTGTCGACAGAGTTCCACTAAAAAGCCAAGATATTTTGAAGAATTGTGTACGTTGGAGTTCTATTAACGATGAAGACATAGTTAAAAGGGAAAACATTTTACAGTTGCTCCTTAACAAAGATCCCACTTTGATCAATGAATTTCCCAATATTTTAGTAAAAGAACCTATACATATAAAACTATTCAAAATATTGGTCAAATACGGTGCGGACTTTACGGCTTTAAATGAAAATGGCGATAATTGTGCCACAAAGGCTTCTGAGTTTGTAAGGCCTAAAGATTACCACGAAATTGTTAAATTCCTGCTGTTTGACTGCAAAGCTGAATACTTATTTGTTGGAAATGAGAAATGGGAAGATCCGCTGCCAAAAATTATTAAATGCTCTAACATTTTGCCGGAGACGTTAGACCTGCTACTTAAGGTTCCTGGAATAAACATTAACATGAAGGACGTAAACGGCGAAAATTTACTGTTTTGTGCAGTTGAGACAAACCAATTTAATATTTTCCAGTATCTTTTGAAACACGGAGTTGACTACAACGAGAGAGGTGTTAAAAGTAGAAACTTGCTTCATGTGGGTGCAGAGCATGCAGGACTGGAAATGGTTCGTTACTTGTTGACATTGAAACTGTGTCCTAATTCTTCGGATGAAGATCAATGGACTCCCTTACACTTTGCAACATTACATGGAAGATTCTCTGTAGTGATACTGTTAATGGAAAACGGAGCAAATTTACACGCAAAAAACAATAAGGGCCAAACAGCTCTACATTTGTCTGCAGACACATTATATCCAAGTATTGAATTAATTCAATACTTAATTGAAAACGGAGCTGGAGTAAATGATCATGACATTGACGGTAACACTTCGTTACATTTATGTAAGAAAGAAGGAACGAGGGATTGTCTTCTTAAATTGGGTGCTGATGTTTATGCCAAAAATAAAATCGGTCAGACACCCCAAGAAAAGAATTCTTACTGGTGGATATCGACCATTTCAGAACAAGAAAGTGCAGAAAAAATCAAAGGTGTACTGACTGAATGAAAAGCTTGAACTCAAATATTAAAGTTTTAATGTTATACTTTAAAAAAATAGGTTCTCATGTTACAATGCAATTCGATATAGACACGGAAAAATGAGATAAGAAATAAATTTTTTAAATTTACGTGTCTGAATAGACACGCTACGTGTTATTTAAGCATAAATGTACATAACTTACTGATATAGAGTGCTATAACTCACTAACATTATTTAAAGTTTTGTACAATATGTTATTCAATTTTAGTTCAGTTTGCTTGGCAACAACGTATTTTTTTTACATAAAAGCATTAACCATATTGTAACTTAAAGATAGATTTTTTTGAAATCGTAACATCGTAAGAAACATGGAAAACATGTTTGTCTAAGCATATGCATTACTTTTCTAATTTTAAAACAAAATCAGGACAATAACTTTTGCAAAGCATGATGAGCTAATGCCAGTTTTCTCTTTTGCCTCAGCTCGTTACTATGACAATTTTACAAGGGTAAAAATGATTTATTGAATAACGAAAGCGATGAAATCTCATAAAAGGTAGTTAATGAGAACACGATCCTGTCTGTCTGTCTGTAGACACGATTTCTCGAAAACCACTGGACCATTTGACCTAAAACTTGGTTCACATACACCTTAGGTCAAGGCCTTCCTTGGGATTGATTTTCAGACCCCCATGACCCCCTGACCCGATATGACTTTTTTGCTGCCAAACGAATAAACAATGATACGGTTGTATTGTCTCGAAGAGTACTGTGTGGGAAACATTTTTTGAATTGATATATTCAGCTAATAGTTTTATTTAACATATTTGAAAAATCTCTTGGATCATTTATGTTTGTAAAATTATCCATTGGATACTGCTTTTTTATACATTCCGTTTCTATTTGCATTTTACTTTGGGATAGTTTACCACGGTCTATTTATAGTATATTTATATTCGGTGCATTTGCCATCGTGATGTGAGTTTTAACATTTTAACGTTCAAATGGTGTCAATCGTTGGAGAAAATGTAAATGGCTTACCTAAACTAAAAATAAAACCAGATTATATGCGTTATAGGATATGACCAAGTAAAATAATCAAGTTATGTCAAAAGAAAGCGGCCTCATTACAACCACTTAAATTGTCATATGGAAACTGCTGTTAACTTTTAAAGTGCTTATAAGAAACTTAATTGACAACTTATTTCAACATCTGGTGTTAGTTGCCTTAATTAAAAAAGCAATTTGTTAAGATAAGACAACAAATTGTTTTGATGGGTTTTTATACAGCTGATAAATTTTATATTATTTCTAATGAATAATTCTTGTATCAAATATAAATTTCACGAAGACAATTAAAAGTATACGCAGTCTGAAATTTACCACGGAAACATTTTTATCTGCTTACATTTTAACAATTACGAGTTTTAATGATATTTTGTAGAATTTAGCCATTCTTTTTTAGTATTTAGTGTTCTCCGAAGGCTTCAAACGCCGGTGTAAATAGAACGATTTTATTCAATTTAAAGTATAAAATCTTCTCTAATTTATTTATATCATATTATAAATATACTGACGTCCAGCTTATGTCCTTTTAATGACTCAAAATATTATGGAATTATGATTTGACTATCATCATCATCTAATATTTTTAGTAATAAAATGTTGTGGCACAGTTTTGACAAAAAAATAATTAATGATACTCGGGTACTTCATGTTTAAAACTTGTAAAATCCTTTGAAATGTTGCTATACACTGAAATGATTATTAAAATAACCTTTCTAAAGCTTTGAAAATGTTGAAAAATATTGGTGTAAACAAGCGACAAAGACCAACAAAGCTGAACCTTCTATACTTAATGTAGGCCCAAAGATATTTAAACATATAGTCCTTGTAATAAAAAATATGTGGTTTTTGTTTTAAATTGCGTATCATTTGCTATATTCGGGGTTAAAACATTTTATCCATAATCAGTTTACCGAAATATTACTCCAGCATAGTTGTATTCATAACATTGAACATTTTTTCGTCAGCATGCTTGTTCTTGTATAAGTAGAACATTTTGAAGCTTAAGACTTATTTTGTGACTCATTTCAGAACAATACAGTTTGTGAAAGCAAAAAATCAACTAAAACTATTATTATGATTGTCCGTGCAAAAGATCATAGCTACATATGGTAGTTTTACTTACGATTAGCCATTTAATGAGTTTTTAATCAAAACTCAAATCTTAATGTAAGTAAATCTATATTTAAAACATTTTTGAAAAACAAGTTTAATTTTCAAAAATATTCACTAACCGATTTATACAAACATTTTAAAAAAATGAATATTTTTTCCAAAATTAGATTACTCATGAGTGATACCATTTGATAATAACTTGTTTTTCAAATAGTTGAACTTAGTTTTGTATTAAAATAAAATTGAAGTTTTTTGCTTCTTCTTATGGCTGGGAGAAAAAATACAACATTTCATCTATACCGATTTCCATATAAACCAGTTCTAAAGCACCTAAATATTCTAGTTAGAAACGGATTTCAAATTCTTAACATCAAAAATCGCGAATTTTTTCACAAAACAAAAATTTACATTTAAAAACATACTTGGTAGCATTAAAAATGTTGACGACATACCAAGAATTCGCTTTTAGAATACTAAATCGCTGTTATTTTTTCATGCATTCAGTCCCAGTGCAATGGAATTCCAAAACGCAAACAATGTCCATTTCTCAAAACAAACAGAAATATAGATCTTGGCAGATAAGCAACTGTGTCGTGCTAAGTCATTTGCTCATCTCTATTTATATTATTGCCTCACAGCCAATTCTACACAGAAAACAATTTGGCGTACTGGAATTTTGCGTTTTGAGCACAAAATGCTGTGTTTTTATTTATGCGCTTTGTGGAAGCTTTGGTGTTTATAGTCTACAAAATGGCCAAACACTTGATGCATTCAACTATTTCACTCATCTTGAAGAAGAAATCTATCAAAGTAAACCAACTAGTTTATTAGATTACCCCTAGTAGTAAATATAACTGTATTTAAAAATTTCCTATTTATTTTAGAATACGCAACTTATTTGTTGGATCGAAACAAACCGATGAACACTACAGAAGCATTAATTATATGCCTTCAAATAATAAATACAGTACCTTATTTAACACTAGTAATGTGTTTGGGATTCAACCTTGACTGTATATATTGGTTAATGTATGACTTTGAACCCAATCCAAGATATTTTTCTATACACTTTCAAATCCTATTGATACTAGTGCGAGCAATTTATATTTTGGTAACCTTTTTGGAATCCATTCGAGCAGTACTTTTTTGTGGCATGTGCACCTTATTTGGAACAATTAGAATTAACGATATAACAGTTGTACTATCTCAAAAAGTATCATGTGGCCATAATTTCTTTCAGTGGTATAACCAGTTATTTATTGTATTCAATATATTTGGGAAATCTATTAATATGTTTATGTTTTTAACATTTTCCATGGGATATTGCTTTTTTATACAATCTGTTTCTGTTTGTATATTAGGCTGGGGTAATTTACCAATTGCTATATATATTCTATTCGTTTGTTCTACATTCGCTATAGTGTTGGGAATTTTAACATTTTTTCCAGTGGTTGCCAGTGTCGGGGAAAATGTGAATAATTTACCCAAACTTAAAGCAAGGCAGAGTTATATGTTGTTTAGAAAATGGCCAAGTCGAGGAAACAAAGTGTACTTTAAAAAAGCATATTCATTACAACCGTTTAAGTTTTCGTATGGAAATTGCGGTCAACTTGGTAAAGTATTTGTGAGAAATTTTATTGACAATTCATTTCAGCATCTGGCAACTGTTACTTTAATTTTAAAACCAATTGGGTAAGATCTGTAAAAGTTTCGAATGATATTAGAACTGCTGTTGATACATAATATTGGTATTTTTCGAAGTCATCAAAGTATACACATTTTTGCTACGAAGACTAATTGTAGGCAGTCCAAAATATACTAGCAAATACATTGAATGGTGGTTTAAATAACGTGAAAGCTAAATGTTATGTTGTTTCGGGACGTGTAAATATTTTCTGTATTAATAGGTTTTTGTCACTACTAAAGAAAACACCAGGTGTAAACCGGAAACTATGGCCATCAAAATTTCTTATGTGCTAAACTAATGCAAATAACTATACGGCGAAATTAATTTAATTGGGAAATTGTCTACTCGTATTTAAGCATTAATATACATAATTTACTGATACGTAGGAATATAATTCACTTTTATTATTTAATCCTTGCATTACATTTTATTAAATATTAGTTCATTTGGCTTGGCAACAACATATTTTAACTCTACATGAAAGCATTGCCCATATTGTAACTTGAGAATTTTTTGAAATTAAAGCCTCGTAGGAGAAAAGGAAAAAAATGTTTATCTTAGCACATCCATTACTTTTTAAATTTTGAATCAAAATTATAATAATGACTTTTGCAAAGCATGGTTAACTAATGCCAGTTTTCTGTATTGCCTCAGCTCGTTACTATGACAAGTTTATACGGGTAAAAAAGGTTTATTAACTACCGAAAGCGATCAAATCGCATAAGAGGTAGTAAATGAGATTACCATCATGTCTGCCTGTAGACACGATTTCTCGAAAGCCACTGAACCATTTGATCTTAATATTTGGTTCACATACACCAAAGGTCAAGGCCTCCCTTCGGATTTATTTTCAGACCCCAATGACCCCCCTGACCCGAGATATAGGGGTTTAAAGGTCACATTCATTTTAAATGGCAAATTTTTTAATTGTCGATTCTCATACAAGATCAAAAGTATGTGTACATTATTTGCTGCCATAAGAATAAACAATATTTCGGTTGTATTGTCTCGAAGAGTACTGTTTACAACACATTTTTTAAGATTGGTGTAATCAGCCATTAGTCTTATTTAACACATTTGAAAAATCTTTTGGAACATTTATGTTTATAAAATTCACCATGTGATATTGCTTTTTATACATTCCGTTTCCATTTGCATTTTAGTTTGGGATAGTTTACCATGGTATATTTATATTATATTTACATTCCGTGCATTTTCCATAGTCATGTGAGTTTTAAATTTTTTCCCAGTGGTGTCAATCGTTGGTGAAAATGTAAATGGATTTCCTAAACTAAAAATAAATCCAACTTATATGCATTCCAGAATATGGCCAAGTACTATAAACAAGTAATATCAAAAGAAAGTGGCCTCGTTACAACCACCTAAATTTTCACACGAAGACTACTGTTAACTTTTAAGAAACTTGATTGATAATAACCTATTTCAACGTCTGGTGTCAGTCACTTTAATTTTTAAAGCAATTTGGTAAGATAAGACGACAAATTGTTTTGATGGGTTTTTATACAGTTGATAAATTTTTTATTGTTTTTTAAGAATTATTCTTGTATCAAATGTAAATTTCGCGAGGATGATTTGCGTTATAAACGTCTGAAATGCATTCACGGTTTGTTTTATTATCTGCTTACACTTTAGCCATTGTGAGTTTTAATGATATTGTGAATAACTTAACTATTTTTAGGGTTTAGCAATTTGTGAAGATTTCAAACGCTGGAGTAAGATAGGACAGTTTATTACAAAGTAAAGTATAAACTCTTCTTTAATTTATTTATATCCTAGTGTAAATCATCGGATGTCCAGCTAATCTCCTTTAAATGACTTAAACTATTAAGGAATTACGATTTGTCATATAATATCTTTTAATACTAAAATTTTGTGGCACAGCTTTGATAAAATAATAATTTATTATGCTCGGGTACTTCATATTTAAAACTGGTAAAATCCTTAAAAAATGTTGCTACATACTGTATTAATTATTACGTAGGTGAATCGATTCATCGTAGTTATAATTTTAGTTTGTTTGTCTGTCCGTCCGTCTGTCCGTCCGTCTGTCTGTCTGTCCGTCTGTCCGTCTGTCTGTCCGTGTGCGCTCTAACTTTGAAACGCGTCAACCGATTTACTTCAAACTTGGCACACAGACACT
>JAQFXM010002409.1:0-24928 GCA_034693345.1 Entomobrya multifasciata
AAATCTACAAAATCATTTAACTGGCATACATTTCGGTCTTCTGTCGTCCGGTCTCGAAGTCATTTCTGGAAAGTGTCGTTCGGGCTTTTGTTTTTCGGTCTTCTGTCGTTCGACCTTCTAAATTCGGTCTAATGACGGTACACGTGTTATTACCACTGCAGTAGACCAAAGTGGACTGCTGGACTGGGCGATTACCTAAAAGAATTTCTCCACCAGGTATAAAAATAAGCCGAATCAGAGCTTCTGTTCGTTCATTTTCTTTCTATATTTTTCAAGGTAAATGCGTAATTACCTTTTTGGATCCAAGTGCTTTTCTTGTTCCTTTTTGCCACTTTACCCACTTCTCTTTCACGTTGCGTTACTACTTCTTCAGTTCAGAGCAGAGATTCGATTCCTTAAGGGCACATAGTAAGTATAGCAGCAATAAAAACACTAAAGAAGATACGTGAGATGTAGTACTATCCATACAAGGTAACCAAAACAAAAACCACCTGCCCACCATCTATATGAATGTTTTTACAAGAAGCGGCGGCGCCTGGACAAATAATCTCTTCCTTTTATACATACAAAAATACAAGTGGCTTAACTCTTAAAAAATATGATGATCACTACCTTTCTATCTATCTATATCTAAATATCTTTTCAGGAAGAGAAGAGAAAAAAATAACATTGTTATTCTGTTTACGAACACTTGAGGCTCCACCAAGAATAAGATCCTAAGTCGAGTTGAGGCTTCATTGCGTTTTCGTTACCTAACAAGTTCGTTTTGTACGTAAACTGGTATTTGGTATTCTCCAGAGGTAGGTTTTGCCCTTTATCCTATATTTTTTACTGCTTGGTATTTCCAAAGCTTATCTATTTATTTTTCTCGATTCAATATCGATAAGTAATGTTTGTTGTATGAACAAAGAGAAAATATTTTTCACGAACTTTTTTTACAAGTGTGCGTATGAATTGTTCTGTTTTTGTTTGGGAAAAGCATACATTGCAGTAGTAGACACTTGAACTTGTGCTCATGTTATTTTTAGCGATGCTCTAAAGTTTGGAGTGCTACGAGTTTCCTAATAGTTATATTTCAACAAGCGTTGTCAAAAAAGAACTACGATGAACTACGATGATGGTCATCATGGACATTTGGACAATGGGTAGTTGTAAAAATAGTTTTATTTTTATTTAGTTTTTTTTGAGAAGAACTGTATAACTTCTTATCGATCATCGAATGGTGTACAATAATTTACTGTATTATTTTCTCTGAAGAAGGCATGACATGTGTCCAAGTACTTAAATTTACTATTTATAGCTTAGTTTAAAAAATTATCGGAGTATTGACTTTTAAACAGAGATATAAGGAAATTGGTTGTATTATGGATTGATAAATGTTTAGATTAGAACTGATTAAATACAAGTAAATAGTATTCCAGTGAGTATTACAGTAAATTTTTAGCAATTTTTTAGACCTCGATATTATTATTTTTAAAGATTTTGACGCTCAAAATTATATATTACTACTTTATTTTAACACAGATATTAAGAACATTTGTACTTTATATACGCAGCTAGTTGGCTTAGCTCACAAGTGTATAATATTTTGGATTTGGGACTTTTCATAGTCACGTTTAAAAGAATAAACGGATACGTCACAAAAGTTAATTGATAACCTCTTTGTCAGCCAGCCTTCCCAACCAATTCCACTTGACCGCTCTTACCCCTTTTCTTCTCTCTTCTTCCTACTTCTTTTTCACTTAATTTCTTTTCTCTTCTTAGATTCATTAAGATTCAACAAACAAGATAAATGCATAAAACAATACGACATCATCAACTACACCAGTCACTAGTCACCACACCGGGCACCATCATCATATCATATCCTACCGTACCATACCAAACCCTCATCTCATCATAGACTCATCTTAAGCTTTTTTAACAATCCAATCCAAGAAAAAATATCCTCTCAATCAACTTCATCGACATCATCAATATCATCATCACCATTCTCGATTCAAATCAAAATTGAATTCGACGTTTAAAATAATAATCGACAGCATAACAGCAGCAAAGAGTCTCTTCTCTTCTTCTTCAACTATCCATCCGTCCATCTATTTATTAAACAATACAACGGTAAGGTACACACTAAAAAACCACCGTTTTTTTCTTTCATCATTTTCAACTCAACTTGAAAGTATCGTGCTGCCCTGGCCTGCCGATGTTGATGATCACCATCCTCATCTTCATTTATTTAAGAAACAGACAGGTAGACATAGAAAGAGAAGGACACAGACACAGCCCAAACCCAAAGCAATATCTTATTGATATCGTGTCGTACGTATCATCATATCATATCATATCGAAAGAGGAGGAGGACGTTTCGGTTAGTTGACCTATCTTATCCTAAGCCTGCCTTGTGTTGCATGTAAAAATTTAAAGCGATACCAACAACTCTACTATTCATTTATTTGAAATACGAAAAAAAAACTTGTCTTTATAGCTTACTTCATCAAAAATCATCATTATCCCCATTCGACAACAGAAGCTAAAGCCAAGAAAAAAAGTTGAATTTTCCTATTATCACAAGGATCCCTACTAGATTTTTTAATAGGGGTTAAATGAATAAGAAATGGCTATACACACGCAACTTCTTTCACAGCAGTCAAAAATGACCATCGCAGTTTTGCCTGCATCTTTCTTTCTTTTTGGCTAACAAACTTTTATTGTCCGTTATGATAATAATAATATTTTGTATCTCTTTTTTTTCCCCGAATCGATGCAAGAGATGCAATGTTACTTTACTTATACTGCTTCTGCCGTTTTTTTCTTGATTAAATAAGCCTGTCTGTTTGCGCTTCTCTCTTTTCTCTTGAAAGTTTGATTAGAAAAATGAATTCTGACAAAAGTGCTGGGAAAACAAGCTGTTCCTTAATGGTAATCATAATAATCATATCTTTTAGAAGTATCAGCAGCAAATATATTTTGAAGGGAGAGAATGAGAAAAGTAAATGAAGTGTATTTTGATAAAGTATACTATACTACCTATGTACAGGTGCGCAAAAATAAAAAGGTGCACGACTAGACTAGCAAAACTAAAATCGACTAAGCAAAGGGTCGTCTCATTCTCATCGTCGTCATATCTCTTTATATCATCATGTTTCATAATCGCCATATGTGTTCCTATTTTATATACAAAATAAGCGGAATAAATGCATAATTCAACAAACAAGAAGACTCACATGGAATATTATAGTGCAAATATTCTTCATAAGCATGTTTACTCACTTTACTTGTCAGATTGAATTGGATGGGATGAAGGGGAGCGCAACAAAACAACAAACTAGTAGCAAAAATATCTTATGCATATTGCCAATAACACCCAACACCACCGCGTCGTATCATCACCGGCATTTTCAACAACTCGACTTTCACGAAAAGCCCTGTTGCTTCTGAATTTTTTGCCAACTATTACTCCCCCGATACTTAAAGAAAGACAAGACCTTCACAGCATTTCTTTGCTTAGAGCATATCCTATCATTAAGTTGTTCTAAAAAACATACTTGGTATATAATATACTTTATGCTTTCAGAGAGTCTTCTATGTATGCTGGCATGCATGGCATGCAATTCAGGTATATGAAGGTATACTATAATTTATTTTTTCGGGGAAATCACCATTTATCAACCATCACCATCAACATCTTCAGCAAAGTAAGTTTGCAAGAAATAGTCAACAGGTTTGTTTATCCGTTTAGTGTATGAATAATATTGCGAGTGAATGTCATGTCTATTGTCTATTGCTGCTCATATCCTTCTTTTACTTTGTTAGTTTTAATTAATAAAAAACGGTTGTTTTGTGTTATCTAAAATTATGTAAGAATATTTACATATATGTTACGTACATACATTTTGTATGAGAAAGAATTGAGTCTATTTTTTACTGATTCCCACCCGGAGAAAAAATAACAGTATTCCAGAAAAAGGTTTATTAATTCAATGATCTCATTTAATTCTAAACGCGTCACATCATCTACCACTACCGCCAACAGACCTGGTACTCAAAAGGTTTTTCATACTGTGGTTGAATATTTTATCGGCATTAAACATATCAACATTAAGATTTTGTCTAAATCATTTCTTCCAATACTTACAATTGAATTTATATAATATTATATTATACTTACAGAAATCTTTTTTAAAGTAAATGTCAATTTATCATAAATTCATCTTAAAACTTGAGAGCTGGCAAGAAAAGTCGCTTTTTGCCATTACCTTTCATGCACGTTTTGTTAAAAAGCGTATTACAAACTTGTTGACTTTCTTATATTATATTTTCTAGGAATAGACTTCATTCTTTTTTCAAACTTCTCTTGTTATTCCCATCTCCTCATCATATCTGTTACTTCTGCTGTAACAATTGCAATTGCAACAATGCAATTTCATAGTAAATAAAATACTCAACTAACTATTTTAAACCAGTCATTCCATCATGTAAAACTTGGCTCTATTTCTCTTTATCCAACCCCAACCAACCTGCATCCATCTTGCACGCAAGCTATAAATGCAATGCAAATAAAAAAATACTCATTTCATTTCACGCACGTTTTTTCAGTCTCAATAACACAACAATAACAAGAAACTTAAGTAAACTGCATACAACAGTTTTTCCATTTCTCAGAACTAAATTGTGCTTAAAATTACAAAATCGTTTAAAACGACGACCTGTTTAACTTATTTTTTTCGAAAACCTCTAGAAGTCAGCCAGTAGCGTTTATATTTTAAACGTTTTACCTGACTTGTTGAATGAAGTTTGAAATGAAATGATTGCAAAAAAATGAAACGAAAAAGGATACAAAAAGCAAGAAGCAACAGGAGCAGTTTCCTGTGAATTGTGACTGGCTAAACAATAAAGTATGATATGGCATCTCTCTTGAAATCAAATGAAATGTATCCTTCGTGCATTCTCATTTTAACTTTTAAAATGACGTGACTTTACCTGCCGCATCTTCATCGTTGTCATGATCTGTTCAGTTCAGTTCATTGTTGGTTTATTAAAATAAATACACAAATCAAGAAGAACTTTAACAATTATTACAACAACCAAACATACAAGCCAAGATGGACAGAAGACAGGCACAGCACATCCAAAAAACTACAACAATAGCATTTCCATCCGGTCCTCTGAATCACATAACAATTTTTGTATTGAACTTCAAAGGAAAATGCATGAATCATCATGATAGTCATGCTACTTGTTACAATGCAATATATATACATTTTTCTTGTGACTCTTTGTTAAATAATGATAAAAAGAAGTAAAGTAGCAAAAGAGCTCTAATGAGGCTAAAATGGCACCGGTCAGTCATCTTTTCTCTCTTTTAAAAAATCTCCATATAAATTCAAAAATGATGATGATAAGTCAGAAAAATGTGTAAAAATCAAAATGGGAGTCTCTGATCAAATTACACAATTCAACAATATACATACCATACGCATCCCTGTATTGTATAACAAATCAAAACCAACGCCAGTTCAAAACTAAAAACTGATACTCGTCAATCATCATTTCAGTTTCTTAAGAAAAAATTACATGCATTTTTACCAACTTGACTTTCAAATGTCAGTAGTCACCAGTACAGTTCCTATTTAATATGCAAGAAAAAATGTTATCAAGCCGGTGTATTCTAACAATAAAAATATATATGCCTTTATGATACGATGATTACATAGCGTACCATCATCTTGCATGCATTATTATCACAATACAACTCTTAATGATACCTTTTGATTTGATTTTTTTCGTAAAATAAAATTTACCTGTGATAACCTCATATCAGCAAACGGGAATCCTTGACATACATATATCCTACTTATGTAAGCATTTACACATTTTATGCCATGCCATAACTTAATATTATTCATTTTTTTGAACAGGTATTATAGATACGGCAGACTTTGACTTGACTTGACTGTGATTGTGGTGATGGCATTTTATTGTTCTTATTTGAATATATTGCATGCAGTGAAGTGGATACTGATACTGCCACGACGGCAGCTCGAGAAGAGAAAACAACTGGCTTATTATTTTCTCTGACTGGGATCTTCTATTCTTCTCTTCAAAGCTGTAAGGAGACTCGCGTGTCTAAACGAATGTGGACGCCGACTGATGTGCTGGATGTAACAATCAAAAAATGTAGAAGACAATCATCAGTATAACAAAAAAAGGATTTCTTGCTATAAAAATGTGAGGAAGCGAAACGAATCTCTTGATTTTTAAAATAGCTTCCTATACATGCCTGGCTGCCTGGTTATGTAAGGGTTCTTTTTTCTCTGATGATACAATATAAGGCTTCAAGGGCATCATATTATCCATCTTCTTCATCTTTGCCATCAGTTTAACTTTTTTATATTTCAATCTTCGTTCTTCCACCAATTCAGCCATCTAGAAGAGTATACAGTACACCATGTGTTTAGTGTGCAATATAACAATAGTAATTGTAGATAGATAGCTACTTGTTGGCTTCATTTTTATATATATTTTTTGTTTCATTTCTTTTTTTACGACTGCCTGTGCCTCTATCGCTGCTGCCGTATCAAATCAAGAGGAAAGCAGCAGGAAAGGCACTCACAAGTCAATACTGATTCATTGAGTACATAACTCATAAAAACTCATGTTCATAATATTTATTACCTCTTATACAAAAACTACAACAGCAGCAGAGCAACATTGTATGTAACTTTATATACTTTTTCCTATGTACTACCTACTAAGGCTATTTTAAAGGTTTCTTATTTTTATTGTATGCCTACTGTTGTTGCTGTTACATGGATCATGACAGGAGATCCTCTGATTCTGATTAAGCCCAAGCACGACTTTATTTTTATCCATGGAAGTCGAACTCGTCTTATGCTCATCTCAACAGCATGTCAAAAGACAAGGCAGGCCAACCAGCCAACCACACATAATAATGGCAATAAAGTGGCTGTTCCTTCAACAAGGCTGTTAGATAGACGGAAGCATTAAAAATTGACTAAAAGAAGACGAAAAAGAAGCTTTTTGAACAACAACAGCAGGAGAAGTTGAAGGAAAAGGATTTTATTTCAACAAGCTATTTGAGTAGGAGAGAATATGATCATGGTTATGTTTAGTGGCGGTAGTTGCCAGTTGCCATTCAAGCAGTTGTTCATTGTTTCCTTTTTCCTTAAAGTCAAGCTCTTAGCTGGCTTGTTCGATCAATACAAATCAAATCACATTGCTTTGGCTGTTGTGTGTTGTGGTCTTGCTATATTATTATGGCTTTTGGAGGAGTTGTGGAGGAGTGGAGGAAAACTGTTGCTTTTCCTTCGTGATGTTATGACCATGGAGGGAAAAAGGCAAGACAGGCTTTTCACATGACATGTCAATAAAATTGGTGCAAAGCTATTATGGAGGCCCATAGCACAAGACAAAGTTACTGTGTGCGTCTTTTACTTCGTGTGATGATGATGGATCGATGAGACTGGCATGGCTATGTAGTCAAGCAAAGTGGCTATATTTACTTCACTTGTCTACTTTGTTGATGCTGGCCTGGCGTGGTCCGTTCTGGTTACGAGAAGAGAAGGATGTTGAATTTACTGGATGGAATGGTTGGAGAGAAACGGTTTTCAAATCAAGTCAAGTAGTTTACTTTAATGGGATCATTTAAAGGGTCTTTGGCCATAGGGCTATGGAATGATGATGGGTTGGTTTGGTTGACCAGCTGAGTCCAGCATGACCAGGAGAGGCCAGTTTAAGGGAAATTGCTTCCTTCCTCTGCTGGAATCCGGGAGAATAAAATTGACTAGTCTGTAATATATGGGGAATTGATGATCTGATAAACATAAAAAGAAAAATATATGTACAATGAATAAACGTTAAATTTAACTTCTATAAAACATAAATAATAGACGAGCTTTATTGGAAATTTTTATTGATATTTTTTTATGGAAGGGGACCAATTTGGACGCAATGAAATTTTAGAGATTTAAAATATTTATTTTAATAAAATTAAATCTCTAATGAACAGTTATAAAATACCATCATCATGAACAAAAGTAACAATATTATCTTCACCGGTTGAGTAGAGGGACATGTTCTTCATTTCTTTCCAATTAAGGCTATTTGTACACAATTATAGCTCTATCAACTATAACTTTATATTTGATTGTACTTCATTCGAATGTTTTCTTTTCTTAAATATGTGGTATATGCTCAGAGTATTGCATATTGAATTTAAATGTAAAATTATTACAATGCCAATGATGCGCTCAATTAGGATTTCATTTTTTATAAATATACATACAGAAATATATTATATAAGGAAGCTAAAAATCAACCAATTGATTAGTAACCGGACAAGTAGAAAAATAGACAAGACAAGCCCTATTCATAAGCATCTAAACCATCTCGAACAATACGAACTTCTAAGCAGTAAATCTTTCATATTTTAAGTACGGAACAGAGGAAGCTATTTAGCTCAGAGGGAAGTCCGCCCTATTTAATCATATTTTGTGATTAGCTATTTTTATTATGAATTGGATGGAAATTGGACAGCCACTAACTGCTTCTTCCTTCTTGTTAGCTTCCTGATTTCATTTCATTTCATATTTACTTTAGTAATTATTATCCGGTCATCATGTCCAGTCCACCGTCCATGTCTGGTCTGCCTGTGTGGTTGTTAGAGTGGTTTTTAGTGCTCTGTTCCTTCAATCCTTTTTATCCTCCCTCCTGTCCTTCCCTCATTAAACAAATCGTTAATCTTATCAAATTTATCATGATATGATCTTCATATATAGCCATCAGTCAATTTTTTATAATAATCAAATCTCTGCAATTCCCAAACTCCCTCTTTGACCAGCCAACATCTCATATTTCTTTTCCCAGTTAGAAATCACATTCAAAACTCCAGTACGCAGGCTAGCCTCGTCAAGTCCACTTAGTCCAGCAACAGAGTGAATAAATTGACCAATAATAATCTAGTTAACAAGCTTACTTCACAAAAAAACTATTAATATGCATGATGGGT
The DNA here is from genome assembly GCA_034693345.1 of Entomobrya multifasciata. Lineage (NCBI taxonomy): Eukaryota > Metazoa > Arthropoda > Collembola > Entomobryomorpha > Entomobryidae > Entomobrya > Entomobrya multifasciata. Next base: position 9,029 of record JAQFXM010002409.1, read on the forward strand.
TATGATTAAGATTATTGTTATTGCTTGACTGTTTTTTCTTCCTGTTTCAATTTGCATAAAAATCAGATTTCAAAGCGGTGGTGATGATGCAGTGCAATGATGAATCCAAGCCAAATGAAATCTCCATACTTCGCTCCAAAGATGTGCATATGTATGTAAAACGGTTTGACTTGGCATATTGCTGGAGGGCTAAGCTATGTGTTTGCTGTGATGTTACTTCATTTCCTCAACGTCGTTTCTACTTGATTAGTGTCAAGTCAATCAGTCATTTCCATTTCATTTCATGCTTTTATCAATACGCAGATAATACATGCCATGCCTACTTTCACCTTCTACAAATAAAGCCAACCATGTATGTAGACTACATAGTACATAGTACATACTAATACACATGGGCAAAAAACCAATTTCCAATTAAAGCCATATACGTAGACAAAAAGTTAATGCATACAAAATTACTGTGAACATAGCGCAAAGGAAAGAAAATGAGTAAATATCGATTGCCGCATCAGTTCCTCCGTCATCATCGTCTCCTCCAAAAAAAATAATATGCCTTCCAGGCTGAAACTGAGCCTGAATAAATATAGGCACTTATTTAGGCTCCTATCATCTTAGCAATCCGTAATCCTCAAAGTCAACAAAGCGATGATGGTGGTGGTTGGGATAAGTAAATATAAATAAAAAATAATAAGAATTTCTGTAAGGCAATGTTATGCAATAAATGCAAAAGGTTTTATAATTGGATTCCTTAATATGGCCATGTAGCGTGTCCATCCATCTCTGGACATAGAATAATAATGAAAAGATGGTGATGATCATCATGATGATGATCATGATGACGTTGGTGAAAATGGAATGATGGAAAGACAAGACAGTCAATGGATAGATGTCCAGTTCCAGCTGCACAGACAAAAGGAGACCATATACATAGCACACAGCTTCCTGTGTATTTTATCAAATAGAATTTGAATCGCGATGATGCAGGACGACAGGAGATACGATACTATAAACGACGTGATTTGACAATGTCGTGTCAATCAACCCGTTATTCAGAACTACTTCAATCAGTGTAGTTTAAATTTCGTTGCAAATAAAAGGGAAAAGACGAGTGTGTGGTATTGGATGGAACGGATCGTATGATGAAGTGTTGGATTTGATTGTACTGGAATTGTGGCTATTTTAGAGTTTCATTATGGAATGATCGACTGATGAATGTTTGTTCATGAGAATAATACTTTTTCGATAAAATATATATATGCGTATAATGCATAATGAGTTTTTTAATTTCATGTCATTTCATTTGCCAATTTAACGATACTATTTAGATTGATGTTACTTTAGAGCAATCATAGCACATATACAATTTATAAAACATACAAAAATTGACTTTAGCAGAGTAATCAAAGACTAAACACTTGTATGTTTGCTTAGAATCTTTCGTTTACCGCACCTTACTTTATCATATTTACTCTCAAAATCCTGACGACGAGCAGATCTATAGCTCTACAGATCCAACTTTGTAAAAATATTAATCTTTAGCCGTCAAACTACAACATTCAAATATATTCTTCCCGTCTCATCAAAATCCAAAATAACTCCTGCACCGAAATATGATTCCTTAGAAGAACAAGACATCCAGTCAACACAACCATTGACCACATGAATATCCACAAAGCCCAAATGGGAGTTGGATTGGGTATCTTATCTGGAAATAGAGAATTCACCCATTCCACACGATCTGACCGTCTGAAAAAGTTTTTCGGATTCCAAAAATTTTCAATGTCGCACACATAAAAGTTTTTACTTTTTTGGGTACAAACAGGAGAATGAAAAATGTTTACCTGTAAAACTGATTAGTCTTCTTTTTCTTATTTTCCTCTTGACGATGCCTTATAAAATTATTATATTTGGAAATCAAGCGACGAACGAATACACGTCCACTTGTTCTTTTGATTATAATTTCATACGAGACTTTTTTCTGATTAAAAACCCAGAAAAATACTAATCAATTATCAAAAGCTACCTATTTTAATTTTCAGATAAAATTGTAGTCTTTAAACAACTTTCTTGTTCATTCATATTTCAGCTTACCACATTGTCTTCCCCATTATTTTGGCGAAAATATTTTAGCACTTTAATCTTCTTTGTTTTTCTCCCGTTTAAAAATGAATGGCTATTTTCCTCATTCCCACGTCCAAAACTATCTTGGCCCTGGAAGTCCATGATGCAAGTAGCAGCATCGTCATCAAAACCAACTCGGTTGTCACTTTTCTGTTGAAAGTTGAGTTTTCTTTCACTTCCGCAAACAGACATTTCTCGTAATTTATTCAGCAATATAGAACTCTGGCTTACACAACCCGTCAAAAAGTTTATTTGAGGTCATAAATATATATAAATTTCTCTGCTTATTTTTTCCTGAATGTTTTATACGAATTATCTGAACCGTAACAAACAGAAGGCTAGCCAATTTTCTAATACTTCTTTTGTCAGATAGAGGCCAAGAGAAAGAGAAGCGCTATAAGAAGAAAGTCAACTCAGCTCCTCGGCAATCTTCTTGGTCAGCACAAAAATATTATTTGCCACGCAATAAGAGAATGTGTTTTATGACAGAAATTGGTTGTCTTATGAAAAAAATGCCTATTTGTTTCCATCACCATTCCTCTCGTTTTGTTTCTGCCTACAGCGCGGCGTACATAGCTAAATATACTTATTTGACAACCACTGTATTTTCAAACAATTTTACCAGACATGTCAGATGACAAGACAAAATTCCTTTTACTGTACATTGTCGTATGTGCCTGTAAGTATAAATGATGATAAAAAGTTGACAACGTAACTTTATATTTCTTGTGGATTAAAATCCCTAAAACATTTACCATTTTTGTAAGAAATTACAATTACACAAGCAAGCTCATGTGTAACATGTTTCCAAAGTTGTGTAAGATGAAATAAAACGGAACTTCTTTTAACATGTTTAAAATTGCATGCCAGCAACACTTTTATATAATAATAAATGTTAAATAAATAATTAATGTTAAATACAATTTCGTACATTGTTTCACTTTTTGTATTTTACAATTTGGCTCGACTGGACAGAATATAACAGGTATTTAACGTTGTTATATTTTAGGTTGAGACTTCGCAATAAATGGTGAGTACGGTCAAATTTTCAAGAAGTACGGTGATACAACATACCTTTCGATTTTATATAATGCTTTATATACATTTTTAGCATTGTTACTAGTTCTCTCGATTTAAAATTTACAGACGACTTCAAATACATCGAGTTGAACAAGTGTCCGATCCGTCAATCAACTTGTCAATTTTTTGGTGTTGTGCTAGCTTGCATTATATTATGAGTATGAAGGTAATATGACGGCTACAGTGTTTATTGGACTTACAAAAAAGCAATCGCTCAAAATGGAATTTTAAGTTGCATATTTAACTTTGCATTATACCTAAAAATCTGGTTTGATTTCATAACTTTAAGCCTTTTTGTGAAAAGCAATCATGTTTTCAATTTTTAACCTTAAAATTGCAATATTTTCTGAAGTCAAGTGAATTTGAATGACGATGATGACAGTTTGATAACGTTATGAAGTAATTTATCTTGGTAGATTTGAATTAGGTACTATTAGTTTACTAACGGTTTGCATAATAGCCTTTTATATAATATAAATACTCAAGAAATTGTGAGACGATGATGATGTTGACTTGATAAGTTGATGGCTCCATTCCAGAAATAAAACATAATTTTAAGAAAAAGGTTCTTGAAAATGTTAATATAAGCAAAATGTTTTACTGTTATGGATGTGTAAGTCGTAGATTATAGGAGAATTTGCTGTACTTTCTTAGAATTTCAAGTGGCGAGTATAATTTTTACACAAAAATACTTGAAACAAATGGATGTAACACTACGGAGGATTTTTGTCAGGTTAGTCAGGTAACTAGCCCGTAAGCTATAAGATGATAAATTTATGACACCATTTGAGTATTAAAATATTTTCCATTTGCTACTTGCTCTTTTTAATGTCATGCAAAACAATTTTTCAATGTTATAAATTAATCCGTACTGGACTGCACTGGAACAATTGAATGGTACAATTTACATCGCTCATCGCTCTTTTCGTGAACCCATAGTTCCTAATCTATAACTTCGCTTAATTACCAAGATTTTAGAAAAAATTATATCGTCGTCAAAAGTTCTAATTTTATAAAAATTCAGAATGTACTACGCACTAAACTTAAAAATGCATATTTTATTCCAACATATTCCCATCAGTCGTATTAAAATTTAGAATTTGTGTTGAATTTAGAAGTGTTTGTTAGAATTTGCACTTGATTCATTAAAAAATAAAAATCACATCATAATAACATTTAGTACTACTTTGCAGCTTAATTCTGCTTTCATCCCATCACAGAGTAAATCAAAATAACGACGATTTGGTATGAAATCGAATAGATTACAAATATCCCTGCTTTCTTTAAAGCTGTTTGATAAAGAAAGAAAACGTATGACTATCCTTAAAATCAGGTAGCCAACCATTAACCATGCCTTGTTGACTGGATGAGTGCACCTACTTAAAAAGTCATTAAATTAGCATATCAATCAATCTCCATTTCATTTTTCGGTCAATACTAAATAAAACGCTAAGTGGAAAATACCATTTTAATCAAAAGAGCTGTTGAAAGAAAAATTCCAAAGTCAGTGGAATGAAGAGCTAGGCAAGCCAGAAGCATGCATAAATGACATAACATTGATGATTTTTTTGTTCTTATGTCGGTCAGGTACACTCAATCCAATGCACATACATACATCAATTCCCTCGGCTAAAATGTAAAGAGGGAAAAAAAAAGAATAAAAAAGCTTCCTAATGAATATTCATAAGATTTATTAGGAACAAGTTTGCCATTACTTCCATTCATTTTAATCCATACATAATAAGTCTATTGGCTTTTACAAAAATTCCAGTTTCATTTTTCTCTGTAAATACCGCGTGGCACGTAGCTAATGGACTTTTTCAACTTTTTTAGCTTTATACGCATTTTTTATACCTTCTTGTCTTTTTTGCCATTATAATAGCCGTATATAGAAGTAAGTAGCTAGCAATGTGTGATATCGTAAGTAATAAAGAAGAAGAATCACTAGCTACTTATTATTTTGCAAATAAGCAGCTGAAGCAAGATTTCAAATGACATATCGCATTCATTGCATGTCAAGTGATTATTGGATTTTTTTCATGAAGAAAAAAACTGGATTACTGGTGTATTTGAGAGTATGGGCATGATCGCAGCAGAAAGCAAAAACTCATTTAACCGAGAAAATTATTATTTGACAAATGGGCTTATACTGTTTAAATTCACTACTGTCATTAGTATTGTTATTACAATACTGCCATAATAATTGCCATTTTGCCCTTTTCTGTCTTTAGCGAATGGGGTGGTGGTATGGTATGGCGGTAGAAGCAGAAAACAGATAAGCCAATATGCGTAAAAGCTCAGGAGAAAATGTCTTAATGCATATCACGTCGTGTGATAATAGCCATGTCAAGTCAGGTCAGACTTGTGTTGTGTGTGAGCATTATTACCTGTTTTACCCGATCGTTTTACATTACAACAAGCATTATAATAAATATTTTACAAAGTGACAACCATCAAAAAAACAGGAAAACAAGGTGGAAGTAAAATGGAAGGAATGGTGTTGGGTTGGGAGCTAAGTATTGATTTTTGCTACTATACTTTGCTATTCTGGCTACACGATATGGGAACTGCACCCAATGTCAAGTCAAGTCAAAATATAGCTAAGGAGTAAAGTAAGTGCTAAACGCATTATTTCACATTTACATTCTTAGCCTGATCTCATATCAATATTCAACGTGCGGTGTGGTGAGATCATATTAAATATTTTGTAATTGGAAATGAAATGGAAAAAAGGGTGGCGATGATCGGGTCCCCGAAAATTGAATTGGACGAAGGAATTGAAGGGTAAGTCGACAATAGATGTCCATGTATTTGCACCTTAAAATGTACTAAATGGTGAGCAGAAAAGCGTAAGAGCATTATGATCATCTCTTGCACCTTGCACCAGGTCATCACTTACAACTATTGTGTTATGGCCTATGACATATGATAATCACGCCTATGTGTAAAAAAACTGAGAACGTGTGGAAGCATTTCCAGAATTTGGGGCATTGTGAGACAAGCACATTGTTTTCCACCCGACTCAACACGCAGTCACAGTTGTATTGTATATACTTACCAAGCGAATTGCATGAAAGGTCAAAAAGAGTGCATGCCAAGTCAAGCGCCACAAAAGAACGCAGCATTACACTTTTAAAATTTCATACTTGATATTCTAACATTCCTTCAAGTTGTATGGAATGCTTACTACCGAATATTTTGATGTAAAAAATACGAAATGTATAATATGCTATGCGTAATATTGCACACTATATACCATATATGTATACCAAAGTATGAAATGAAATCAACCGCAAAATCATATGAAAGAACAATGTGTCATATTTTATTGACATGTCATACAAACAACGATAGCCTACACCGCGCACCAGAACCAGAACCACCTGCACTAATGCATTTGGATAGATATGATAGGAATGCAAAAAGCCACCACTGTATTGCATTTTTTGAATTTGATGTATGACCGCTTGTTCACTTTCACTTCGAAACATTCTTTAAGCCCCTTCTCGATAAATTGGCAGATGAGTAGAAGCAAGAAAACACGAATATCATTTTTTTAGCATCATCGTTTTTATATCATAGTTTTTAGGCGAGGGCTAGGCAGGGCAAGACATATCAAATTTAAAACAACCAAACCCATTCGTTTCTTAGTATAATTTTTTAACATGCTAATTATTTGACCCTTCGATACATTTAGTTCAATATCAATTTTGAAACGATGATTTGAATTGAATGGCTATTGTTCTAAAACAACAATTATTTCCTTCGACTTTCCCATTCGTTTCTAAAAATGTCGCTACCAATTACATTTTACACATTATCATCTTCATCACATTAACTAGGATCGGCTTCCATTTATATACAAAGACGTATCTAAATAGTTAGATTTTTGTTAAAATTTAATCTTAAAAATATTTTGGTAGATTAGTTACATTCATAAATGTGGTAATAAAAATAAGAGTAAGTACAATTATATCAGTATGTCGTCCCTTCCCTTATCCTATCATATCACAACCCTTCTTCTTGTCATTCTAATTATTTTTTGAAGTACCTCTACACAGCCACACATAAAACTAGAAAGACCTTCGCATTAAAATGATACGATGATCCACATCAGTAATAGCTGCTAGCCACGTATGTAAGTGATGATGATGATAATTATAATTATACTAACAAAAGTAATTATTCTAACGATGCATGAAATAGAACAAATTAGAACAAACACCTGTGTCCTTTTAATGTTTTACCTCAACTACTAATGTGATCCGAATTTTCCACTTGTCAGTGGAGAAATTACATGCAGACATGTAATACCTAAAACGTCAGTTAAGTTGAATGAAAAGGGTTCTATTTCCCTGTCTACTTTGCCTGAGTTTTTTTTGGGTTGGGTTTATTTTCAACCCAACAAAAATAAATGTAAATTACCGCCACCTGATGTTATATCACTGGAGGAAGTACAGTAATTACAGAAATATCACATCAGCGCAAAAGGATACTGACTAAGCCTGACATGTGAATGCTATGAGTAAAGTTATGGAGCAGAGAAAACGAGCTACCGACAAATAAAACGCGGCTTGTTTTTTGTTTGGTAAAAAAGAAGATGGATCAGAATCAGAAAGAAAGATACATTGAAAATGTTCAAACAAACAAATTGTACATCTATCTAACTAACAATCTTTTATTGTTAATGATAATAATACTGTAAAAGATCCTCAAACATATGACGCATGTCTTTGAACAAACTTATCATATCACAGTTCTAATCAAATTTAGACTGCTTGTCTGACTGACTAACTGTGTCTTTTCAGCTTTTTAAAGATGAACAACCTCTTGACCTTTTTTTCAAACCTTGTTTTAAAGTATTTTATGTATCACTAAACATCACATCATTATTACCAAACCAATCAATTGATTATTAGCCATTTTTCCTCCTTCACCTCCGCCCCCTCCCCACCATTCAATTCACTGATTATGTTTATGAGAGAGAGATAGAGAAAGAGTTACGATAATGACTACTTTTAAGTGTTCAATTAAATTTGTTCGTTTAAAAAGTAGAAACATTGTTTTAAAATAGGGTTAACGATGAACCGGACACTTTGAAAAGTTTAATGCACAATCAAACAAATCAGCTATTTCGGAATGGATGAGATGAGTTGGACGTTTTCGATTGGCTTGGATTGGATATACCGGTATAAACGATCATATCATCATTTTAATTCCTTCTTCTTCATCTTGTCATCATTGATCTATCAAGGAACCATAAGAGCAAGAGCCTCTGTACTGTCTACGCAATATTTGGGTTTTGATTTTTTCAAACGTAGGGTGAAGGTTGTGTAAAAGTTCTTCTCTGCTAAACTAATGACATGACAAACACAAGCAATTTCAAAATCTTGAAATAGGTTTCTGATGAAGATAATCATGAATCACAAGAGAAAAAATCACAGGCCGGTTTTTGTCTTGTGTAGAATCACCCTCATCTCATCATATCCACTATATCTACAGCAGCAGTGTAGAACATTTGACAAGAAGATTATTAAGAGTATATGCTGCAATATAACAACTTATAAAACAGAGACCAGCGTAATTTTCATCAAAAAATATATATTATGTCCACCTTTTTCTACTTCTACTTCTTCCTCAGCTGCCGAAGAAAAAAACAAAACAACATAATCGTAAAAATTGATTGGAAAACCGCAAAGCAGCTATCAAGTAAAACACCACTATCGTCTGCACTTGCTCCACCACCACCGTATTAACAGTACATACCAACAAGCCATGAAGTAAGTAAACGGTCATCATCATCATCGACATCACCAGCGTGTCATGTTATTTTGATGATGATGATATGATTACGTGAGTCGTTGTGAAACATGCAATGTCAAATACATACAGACTGACTGTTTGATTGGTTATGTGTTTTAGGTCGGTACAATTTGAAATTTAATTGATGTACCTGTGCGATTCTGGAACATTTGCTATTTTAGTCAAATAAGACATTTTTCTACCTTTCAAACGTCCCAAGCTCAGTTTAACAATGTCATGTTTAGTCGGCGGTGGTAATGATGTTCGGTTATTCGTTAGATGTGTATTGTATATTTTTTCTTTCTAATCCAACTTTGTTAACTTCAATAATAAACGTAATAATCGTAAATCCAAGAAAGGACGTAATTTACTCAAGGAAAATAGAAGATGAGATCAACAGCAGCATTTTTCTTTAAGTACGTCACATTAACAGTAATAATGGTACATTTTAGCACGGAGAAACAGCACGGCATTTTTTTTTACATTGATGGCTTTGGTATGTGTATTAAAGTATATAGGCAACATTAAAATTTTGGTAACAATGCTGAATTCTTCGCTGGTAATTTTCGTTTAGAGTATTTATTTTGGAATGATTCAAATGATTGAACTATTGAAAGAAAGAGAAGCTGACTAAGGCGATGGGAGAAAATATATGGTGAGATGTGTGTTCATGAGTGAGCAAAGTAAAAAGGAAGGCGTTTTTAATGCCCACAAAAACGATTTAAATGGTTTGCTACTTGAATTTTCTTCGGTTGGTCGGTATCGGTATGTATAGTCAGTCGGTAATGCCACTTTGTTTGGTTTTTGTTTGTTAGCTTTGCTTTGAGTCTTGCGATGGAAAATGAAAAAGGAGTCATTTTCCATTTGAATAAATGTTTTTGAGGTTTTATGGTGATGGGTTTGATGGGTAAAAAATGTTAATAAAATTGAAAATCACTGCTTCAGAAAATGTAAAATGCCGCAGCTTATGTATTGTAGCACCTGAGCTGAGATAAGGAAAAAAAATATTTGCAAAGCTTGGCTGAAGGGTTAAAATTGAAAGCCAGTGGCACAGCCAAAGTCAACAGTGGAAGCCAAAAAATTTATTACTGGATTCGTTATGGTTTGTTTTTTTGTTGCGGTTTTTTAAAAGTTAATAAGGTGCGGTAGTTATGTGGTACTGGCTTTCTGCATCTTTTGACTTTTAACCCTTTCTATCAGGTATAGTGGCTTCTTGAGGTGGGTTTTTTGTTGTTGAATGTCTTGTTTTGCGCATGATTAGTTTTTGCAGATTGGCTTTGCTGTCGGAAGAATAGGAACTCTGTAACATACAAAACAACAAAGTCTCTTCTTCGTGATTTTTATGTGGAACTAATTTGTTTAAAAAATATCGATTTCGTTTTTAAAAGTAGTGAATTTTATTACCTTTTCAGCATTTTTACAACATTTTAGTACTTTTAGTTGTAATAAATTAAGCGTGTCTTTGAGCTTCCGATTTTTAAGATTTTCCCAAGGAAAAAAGCTAATTAAACGCTAACAATAGATAATTAAAAATATTAATGAGGTATTTTCCTGAGAAATTCTGTACAAATAATTAGCAATGGGTTAAGCATGAATGATACTAGACTTATTTTTGGATATTGGTTGGATAATAGCCAATTATACACTGTGAGAAAGTCTACAAATTATATTTTAGCGTATTTTCGTGAGATTATCTATCAAATGAGATACGAAGCAAGCTAAATCAAATTGCAGAAGCTGTTTTCATGAAACGAAAGGTAATAACGGTAAAATTTAAATATGGTTTGTGCGTAAGCAACTTTTTTACATCAGAATGTTTTCTGTCTTGATTTGATGCATGGTTCATGGTTTTATTATTTGTATGCTATGTATTTTACCCTTTTTTGAATTAAGAGATCACAAAATCAACCTCTATTTTCTGAACTTTGACTACAGACACAAATATATTGTTTAGTCTCGTTCCCTTTAAATCATGCCAATTGATAAAAAGTCATTTACTCATCATAATAATCATGATATCAAATTACAAAGTGACTACACAAAACAACAAAGTCATCCCGTTAAAATTGTACCGGGATTCATTCGTACACGTAATAAAGCAAAAAAACTGATAATAAAATATGACATCTTCATTCCAACGAGAGATATTATTGAGATAGATCGAGAATACGAGAACGAGATAGAAGCATTATCACAAGCAATCAAGAAATGCGAGCGAGGTCGTGATTTCGATTTGAATTGCATGAAATCGTAAATGCTTTTCTCTGATACAATTTTTTTGGATGAAAGAATTGTTGAATAAATTGAATAAATAGAGCAAAACGGTACTCCAATAACAATAAATAATAAAAGAGTTCGGCACAAATAAAATGGATTACTTGAGTTGCATTTACGTTGATTATCGTCACAAAAAAAGAAGACTACGTTTCTCGCACTACTCGCATTACATTAGCATCGATTATGGTTCCCTATTCTCAATTGACTTCTTCCTCATTTCGAGCCACGATTTTTTACTCCGGTACATATACTTTTTTGGTATTTGGAACGTTCAACCCTTTTTTGTCAAGACAGAAGTTTTACCCCTTTTATTATCATCAGAAGAAACAAGAACAACATCTCATATTTCATATAATTCGGTGCACCACTGCAATTATCATATCATCTCACATCGCATCCCTCTACAAAAATAAAAATCTATGTATGTCTTCACTCTTTGAATTGTTGAAGTTTTAACCACGACCTGCACGAACACTACCAAAAGCCAACAGTAAGCCAAACAATGATGGTAAAAAATAATAAATGGTAATGACATTGATTATTACTCGAACAACAATACAAGCAAGTAGGCAAAAATAATCAAAGGCTTTTAGCACTCAAATGCCAATTTAGATCAGTAGCAGAGAAGAAAATTTCAAGATGAACTGAAATGAAGATGATGGATCATCTTCTTCTTGTACCGTTTCGTTTTCGCAGATCCGATCCGATCTCTTCTCTTTACAAAAACAGATCCTTAGAAGATCAGTATATAATTATCAGACTGTTTAGATTTCGCATTTTCATTGTTTACCTACAAAATAACTGTATTATGTACTCTATCATTGTTGTGTAAATTGTAAATGATCCAACCCTTTTAGCACGTTCCTCAACTAATATCTCGACAGAAAATATACCGCTAAATAATTCTTCTATTTATTTTACTTATTCTATACTTCCCCACCACTACCACCTCTCATGTTCTACATGGCTCAAGGGGAACTCGATAATAGCAAATGACAATGAAAAAATTAACTGTTTTCCGCAACACTGAACAATGAAAACTGTTTAGGTTTTGGACCAAAACCCCAAAAGAATCCTGAAAGAAGACAGAAAAAATGCTTAAGTAAACAGCAAAAGTACATATAGCCAGATGATTAGGTACAACAACTCTGTTGTAGACTTTTTTTCATTTCATCTCATATCCGTTTCCCCTTCTCATTTTCAACACGGACCGACCGACCACTGCTCCTGGAAAAAGAGAAGGATCAATGCAACAAGACAAACAGAAGTAATTTGACAATGACATCTCAATAATCTCCAGCAATCATCCCTTCTCCCTGTCAATTCGAAAGAAAGACAAGTCAAGTCATCTTGTTGTTTTGTGAGTCAATCCATTTTTATTCTGCTCCTGATGCTGGACAATCAAGACCTCATCCACAACAACCAAACCAACAATAGCTTTCATTTATATTTCACTATAGCTTACTCTGGTCTGGTCAGACCAAAGCAATGCTTTTAGATTGGAAAATGAGGAGGATTCTAGCTGTCCATTACAGATCATCACCACGTCACATCAGAGAGCCACCAAGCAAAGTAGTGGTCAGGCTCACAAAAGACCTTAAGAAAATACGTTACATCAAGACACCCTTTTTTCTCATGCCTTTCATTCATACAAAACAGAAAATCTTTGGACTACACAAGGTTTGGTGACTGGACATGACATTTTTTCCAGAAAATGAGACCTGCAATGTTACCCTGCCCTGACCGGCAAAGAATTGAAAGAAAACAAAAAGAGTAATATCAATTCAAATGTAAAGCAATTTGCGTCCATTTTCTTCTTCCCCTTTTTTCTCAGAAAAATCCAGATTTTAACCCTTTTCTCTCTGAAAAACACCACACATACAAGCCAACCACCACCAACCCAACTAAACAAAGCAAATCTTTCATTTTACATGCCAATCGCCCCATAAAAATGCTGTATGTATTGTTAAACTGATTTTTTTTGTTATTTTCATTCATTCAATTTTCTTTTGTGGTAATCTCTTTTGGATAAAAACAGTTGTGCTGAGTTTGGGAATGTTTTGAGATGTGATGTAATGAAGATGGGATGACTGTGCTTTCCTTGGCTATTGTCATTGAAATAAATTATTATTCCTTATTTGGTTGGTTGGTATTGGCAGCTCTCCTTACGCACTTTTGTATCAGGAAATTCCACACAAACACCAAAGTGCATTATCCTTTTTCTTCACTCAACTCATCTTCCACAAAAAAATATATCCAAAGAGAAAATGTCAATTCGTTTGATTGTCGATTCGATTGAATAAAAAAAATCATGCTCACTCAAGCTCTCATGAAAATAACAACATGCCATCAGCAAAATATATACAATGTAGTCTAGTCTCAAGTCATGTTTTAGGAAGGAAGTAAAACTACAAAAATGTATTTTTTGTTGTTGCTCTTTTCTTTCTCTCTTGCTGTTATGTTCCCCTTTTTCCTTTTATATGAAAATATACATATTATAGTGCGCGAGAATGAATGTGCTTTACTTTCATATTCTTTCTAATAAGTTGTGTTTATCTTGTGACTGCTGGGATGTGAGTTGGAGTATTGTTGTCGCCTAATGCATAAACATGTTTTCTTGATGTTTTTTTTTCTCCTGTAAAAATGTTCTACTGCTTTTTGTTAAATCCTTTCCCTACCCTAACAGCAGTAGTGGCGACAGAAGAAGGAAGTCTCATTTTGTCGTCATTTTTATCGTCATCAGCCCAACTTTTTTCCCCTTTTACATTTAGCTGGTTTGGTTTGCTCCGCTGGCCTGCATTTTTTCTTTGCTCTGCTGCTGCATTATTGCAAGTTGCAAGCGAGAAATGCTTTTTTGGGGAGATTCCGACTTTGACTTGACTTGTCTTTTCTTTTTAGCTTTCCTCATCACTGCACCAGTCCCTGTTATTATAGATTTTTATCCAAAAGACCTAAAATGCATGTGTACACCACTTTAATACTAATAATAACCAATGTTTTGTTAAATAAAATGCAAGAAAATGAAAATTCTTTTGTTCGTAGAATGTATTCTTGTTTACCATCTTATCTGGTGTGTCTGGTGGTGGCGGCGGTGCAGTACAGAACTTTAACAAGTTGAGTCATTTGTCCCCCAATTTTTTTGTGTAACACTTTTTAGTGTCGCAGTATGGATTGTCGTCATCACCATCATCGTCATATCATCACATCAGCGTGTGTCAAGCCAAGTTAGACAGGATGATGACAAGGCATGACATGCATGCAGTGCACTGATGATGATCTGATCTCATAATAGCCAAGATTACTTCTTACTGGAGAGATGATGACTGCATCATACTATCATCTAGGACTTGTTTCAAGAAACAAGTTCGAATTTTCTACGACTTTTCGAACCTTACATTCCAAAACAAACAGTTTAATTTGTTTTAAATGTTAAATCAAAATATACTTTGAAAATTGATTACCACAAAAGCTACCTAAATTACTGAAGATAAAAAAGATAAATTTCAAGGTATAAATTTACTGTTATCATCACCATCAGCATATTTGTATTTCACTCAATTTTATCAGACCAAGAAGATCACAAAAAGAAAACGCAGTTGGCTTGTGCTTTACTTACAAAAATTATTTTACGGTGGTACTATATTTTCCAATATTTTCCCAGAGGCACTTTACTCGCAGCTAAAATTACATTTTCGTTGATATGTATGCAAGCATGCAAGAGTACATTGACATTTATACCCATTGCTCTTTGACAATGCATATGTATGGATGAATGATTGCATTTGATAGAAGAACTTTTTGCCTCTTTTCTCCTTTCCATCACGATAAAAATATTAAAAGTAATGTCATTAGCATCAATAATAATCTTTTTATGCAATGTTGCACCCCAGCAGACTTGCCAAACTCTCCAGGAACAGGAGAGAAAGAAAGTTTTCTTTTTAGAGCTTTCAGCATAGTGTGCCCAAAAATGGAGATGATATGATGTAGACAAAGGCGATAGCATCTTTGGTAAAAGAACCGAAGATGCATTCTTTTTTTTTTTTGGTGGATGACATTTATTCCTTCAGATGGGCACTTTGGTGGATGGGTGCATTGCATTAAAGCAAAAATACATTGCAAGTAAAGTGGGGTCGGGCATTGATGGTGGATGGTCGGTCGATTGTAATCGTCATCAAAGCTTTTATGTATATTTAAGAAAACTGTAGGAGCGAAAGATAGGGTGGCAATACAAAACCGACTACAAAAGAGTTGGATCTGGTCCTGGTCTACTGGTGGTGTGTTGGTGAAACCGGGGAATGATGACCAATTCTTGCTGTAATAGCAGTTCTGCATCTGACTTGGCTTGACTGAAGTCAACCGATAAAGTGCATAAAAGACCGATAGATATGTATGCATGGAAAATGTGGTAGTATGGTAACTGTAAACATTGAGAAAATGCAGTAAAATGCAAGTGTGTTGTAGTAAAGTGAATTTATGTATCATACATAGTGCATGCATATCAATCGGATGGAAAACTTAAATGGGTTTTCGTGGTGGTGATGATGGGTCGGTATAATAGAGTCGACTTGTTTTTAGTGCATAGGGTTATTAGAAGATTTTTACTTGTAGAATTTTATTAGT
>JAQFXM010002410.1:0-24920 GCA_034693345.1 Entomobrya multifasciata
ATTTTGCTTCACGCGTTCAAAAAATAAGAATTTTTCAAAAAGGTGGTTTTTTCGATGGTTGCCGGGGCCTGCCACCGGTGCCATGGGAGACTGGGGGCTGAAAGTTTGTATTTCTTACTTTCACATGATGCCCTATCCTAAAAACACCAAAAAGTCAAATTTCGTGAACTATCGTTCATGCGATCCTTCGATTCCAAATAATGTTGCTCAGACATAAAGTCGTTGTTTTCAGTGCAATTACTGTATTTTCGTGAAATATTTGAGTCTAGACATTCGGAAAATTGTAAAATAATAATTGTAAATAGTACTTTATCAATATTACTTGTTTCTGAAAATGTTTTTAAAAATATCGATAAAATTACATACATAAAATTTATACAAATTTATTATAATTGGGTGAATTTGCAAACTAATTTGTATCTATTATATCAAAGGAAAATTGCTCAATTTAAATAAAAATTTAAGACCCGTATCTGTTAACTTGTAGGTTAGTTGTTGTACTGGTTGTCAAAAAAAGACATTCAAATTTATTTACTTAAACATTAACTAGACTAAACTTCTGTAAAATTGAAACAACGAAAGAAAAAATTTCTCATCTTTATGTGCAAAAAATGCATTAAAATTTTCAATACCCATAATTTGCCAGTTCTCTGCAATATATTTGATTTTGCCGAATGTACTTATTTTTGTTAAAGTAGCTCTGATTCCCAGGGTATTTTATTTCTTTACCTGAAATGGCACTGCTGCGAACTCGTATTTAAAACACAAAATGTTTAAAATAAATCCGAATAATACAAATTTTGTCTGGTTTCCAGTCTATGTTTTGCACTAAAAAATTCATCTAAGTTTATGTTCCAAAATTTGAGTACATAATTATTTGAAACCTTTGCAAATATTATATGTTCACAATTTATCTTATTTGTAGTAGTTGTGTCGATATCTTGCATTACATTGATTTTTGAGCCCTTTGGTTCCTAATGTTTTGTTTTATTTAGCAGTCTTGCTAATATTTCTTTCCTTATAAGTTCTATAGCCCTGTCTAGTCTCAACAATATTTTTATACAAGCATTTGGTTTTTTGTCTCGCAAAACATTTACAAAAACCAAAATACTCCGGCTTTTTCATTAATTCAACATGATTCTGAAACTGGAATGTAAAGATATCAAGACTGGGTAAACTTTCCCAAAGGCTTGTACAGTAAGTTGTCCCTCCAAAAAATAATTTATTTAGTTGGTTTCTGTTAAGATCCTCAACAGAAAATCTTTTACATGCGTTTTCTGGTTGGCGAACAATTAAATGACGCAAGTGTGGAAATGAATTGTTTAACCGTGACAAATCCTCATACTGAATATCAAAATGCACTACTTCTAAAGTGTGAATATTCATTTCATTGCGCAGAGAGTCGCGCGCCGCAGCATTGCGCGCATTATAACTGGAACAGGTACTTAAACACTTCCAGTTATAATAGTCAACGCAGAGGTATTTCAGACGCGGAAATATTTTATCCAAATCATGTCTCCATGAACAACACTTCAGTAGAGTCAATTTTTCTACTGAGAGCTGACAGTCAATCTTATCTGAGCACCAACGCCCGTCTATAAGCGTTAGTTCATTTACATTTTCTAGCTTGAGGTTTAACAAACTAATATCTCGATGTAACGATAATTGTTTCAATTGCCTTTTGTAGTAAGGGTTAATCATAATGTCGCCAAAAATATCCTCCAAGTATCGAATATATGGTTTTATGTACATTTTTATACAATGTATTCCTTTAATTTCTTCTCTTTCAACGTAATCAAAGTCCATACTCGTCAACTTGTCAAGTTTTGGGGTACGATCCATTATCTCACTTCGGTACAGATTTATTAAGGCCCCAGACAGTCTACTTTCTGAGTCTTTATGCAAGCAGTTGCCTATGATTTTTAGTTGTTCCAAATTTGGAACATAGGAGAGACATCGTTTAACACAATTGACAAACCCAACAATGTCAACGTCTTCCTGAAGTTTGATTTGTTTCTGTTGTAATTCTAGACGATGAATATGCACTCCGAAATTTTCCAAGAACATTGTAGTCGGTTGGCTAAGTTCAGGTAGCCCAATTGATAAGTTTTTCAAAACGATTGTTGCACCGCCGACAAATGGACCAGACCCAGATTCCATGTGACCTTGCATTGTTTCGTTAAACTTTTCAAAATCGGTTTCCGTTCCAAATGTATATGCATGTTTAATGTTCTTGAAATTTGGAAGAGGAACCAGCTGCTTTGGAGACTTCGTAATTTTTTCCTGATAAACTTTGTCATTATATGGTCTGGACACAATTGAGTTCTCAATAAAGTCATCAACCATTTTGCGCCATTGCTTGTTAACTTCACGACAGTTTAAAATGTCCTTGCGTTCGAGGATAGGTAAAACCAAGGGAAGAACCTTCAAATAAAATATTGCATAAATTTACAAGAAGGCACCAGAAAATCGGACAATGTAAGTACGAATGTACATGATTTTCTAACCTTATCTGAAGTTAAATCTTTCTGAATGAACGCTTCGTCCTCCACGAAAAATAACACTGAATCCTCAATCTCTTCATTTTGTTGCAAATCTTCAGATTCTCCAACTGTTGCCGCATGATCGTTCTCATTTTCCAGACTCTCGGTCTTAATCTCAACTTTGACATGTACAGGTTCTCCAATATCGGCAGGATCAATGTAAATTTTGGGAAGATGACGATCCACAGGTAAATCATATGGTCCAATAAGCTTTCTTCTTTTGTGTTCCTTCTTATTCCTTTTCTCTTTCTGCACTTTTTGGATTTCTTCCTCCGTCTCCTTCTCTTCAGTTAATTTTCTTATATTAGGCATTGTTGCCCGTGTGTCTTGAAATTGTGTCTTGAAATTAAAATTGATAAATAATAATAATTAGTCACAAGCTTTCAGACTGGAGTAAAACAATTATACATGTGTAAGCCAAAATTGATCCACTAGTTTATTTAAGTTATTTTAAAAGGGAACAGGACACGTTATTTTATCAACTCACTAGAATCCTTACCTTGTGAAGTGTGATTTAACTTTTGATTTGGTACAAAAGAAAATATTAATGTTTTTTCTTTAAGTTAAAACTGCTGCAACTAACTTCGAATAAATTTTAATTCAGAGCATCTAAGTAAAATTAAACAAAAAGCGACAAATTTTTCAATATAACATAGAATTGAGTTAAACTGATGTAAAATATTTGGACTGTTATTTCACAATGAGTACTTCCAGATGCAGCAGCTAGAATATACTATATATGTAAAAAAAATTGTTGGCTAAATTTGCCACATACCTGTTAATGTACAAAAGTGTGTATATTATTTATTTTCAGCATCTTTTGTTAGCTCTCTCATACATTACTAAGCCTTTTCAGCACGTGAATGCTTCATGCAACGTGCATACCATTTCATTCGGTCGACTTGCTATCAAGCTTCTCAGATAATCTATTCGATTCACTATGGCATATTGTCAGAACGAAACATGCATGTAACATTTAGCTTTCATTTGAGCTTCTGACATTCATACTCATGCATACAAAATGATCCTCGCTTTACTTAAATACTTCACCATATTTTATTCGAACTTTTAATCTAACCTAATTAACACATTCACTTTATGGGTTTTGTCAGATTATTCTTACGTGAGAATCACAATTATAGTTTTTTAAATTGCTTTCAATGTTACTTTCACGATTATGAAAACACGTTAAAAAACACGATGCCAGGAACTATTTAAAATATAAACCTTAAATTATGTCGGTGTACTTTATTTGGTAGAATTCAAATTGGAATTGCCGTTGTAGTTGATGTGTGCCTGAAGTGCACTTTTTATATTTACCATACTGATATGCATTCAACGATTTCATTTGTTTATGCATGTTTTTCAAGAGCAAAAAGTTAATCAATTTATAAAACAAGTGCAAGTTTTATTCCATTATAAATATTATGTGGTGTGTTATGTGTAAAAAATTAAAGGTACCCAGATACATCGACACGCGTAGTTTTATCGGTCGAAAAAATATATGACTTGTATAGCATTTTCCATATTCTTATTTTACGTACGCACGGAAATGTTTTGGTTAAAAATTCCACAACAGAGGGAAAAAATATTTTCCCAGGTTTTAGGATCATATTTTTGGAAACTAGGAAGCCTGCTTTTATTCTACAAAAGAGAATCAAGAGTAGGTTGAATAGGAATCCTGATAGCATCAGTCCTGCATTAAACTTGCAAGACGTGTTAACAATAATTATTCATCAGAAAAAGGTATGCCATTAGACAACATGTTTTTGCTCAAATACCTATTCAGTCTTCGTGGGACATGACACTGTATGTGGTTTGAGCATACAAGATACCTACGCAGGTGCACATTTAAAAATTGCATTGCTAGCTTGTGTGATGGGATATTTCACGTGGATGAAAAGTGCTCACGAGATGCACAGTTTTTGGCTCGGTTTAGGGATTTTTATTTTTAGATATTAGATATAGTTTGGCTATTTTTCTTCCGGACTCTCACGACAAATGTGATACTGAATCTTACTGCATCTGATAGACAAAAGTCTTACTGAATGGGACAATATTAGTTTAGTTGGTTCTTTAAAACAAAACATAATGTCTAATGCGGGTTGTTACTGTAGCTACCAACGTATAATGATTTTCATATTTGGTTTTATCGATAAGTTTTCAAAGATAATTCTAAGAAATATATCTTCAAAATTCTTATGAATTTTTTTTAAAACTGACACAAAAAATAGAATCGAAAGTAAGTTTAGTTTGACATTTCAAACGTATTATTATTATTGTACTAAAATTCAACAAATTTTAAGAGTATTCAAGCATTATCTGAATATGATATTTCAAATGGTATGGTTTGTTCTTAATAGTCAATTGCCAGATAATATCATGTCATATCATGTTTCAATTTCCGAGTTAAAATGAATACTTAATTCAACACCTGAAGTTGTATTGCTACCAATATTGCTTAATTTATAAAAGTTTTATCAATATATTTCAAGGTAAACACAGCATTTCATACTATACTACTAAAATTTCGTTTTGTTTTACTTCATTCTGTAAATGAAACACTACTCTCTGATGTCGACAAAATAATCTTGACACAAATGAAAGGAAGTCATACTATTTACAAGGCTTCCTTGACATTTTATGAATGCAACGATCTCCCACTCAACTTATACAACAGTCACGTCCAAACGATTGCTCGAGCAACTCAAAAAGCATAAGCTTTCCATTGAAACGATGGTGCATCAATGTGCGGATAATGTGCTTAAAAAAAGTCTTCCTTCGTCTCTTTGTTTCATTCCAGTTTATATCGTACCACTGCATTTACTACAGTATAGTTTTTTTCTATGTGCATACATATCATATTAAATCACAATTTCAGTTCATGTCTCAGTGACATTTCATCGTATAAAGAAGTTTATTTCACATGTCTTAAAATACATGCGTATTCAATATTCGTATGAAATATCTTTCGTTTTGCTTGAGGGTACAACATACCTATTCACTTATCTATTTCCCAAACACAAACCTCCAATATCAATAATACTATAGTATTTGTAGTACCTTAGTTCGGTTTTTGGTACCTTTTGGATATATGTATACAGGCATTTTGGGCGATGAGATATTTCACGTAAATGAAAGGTATTCACAAGTACTGTTTTTGCTCGGATTAATTATTTTTGAAACTGCAAAAGATTGACATTATACGTGAGGAATCAGATAACCACTTCAGATTGCAAACTTACCAAAAAGCCTTGCACAACATGATGAGTAGTCCACGAATACAACTTTACCTTCCGGAAAATTTAAAGTATCGGGAAGAATTTGACAGCCTGAAAAAAATAAAGTTACGATTTTTTAAAAACTACTAGGTGTTAATAATTTGTGTAGAGTTTAATATTTAATTAGTACTACAAGTCAATAAGAGTTAATCCATAACCACCAAAAAGTAACTAGCATAAAAATAGCTTTTAGTATTCAAATTGGCAAAAACTATATGGCATAGATTATTTACGCACTATTCTTAGATACAAGCAAACAAATGTATTAATAAATAAATGTATAAATTCACATATTTATGTCAAGCTGGTAACATACTATGCGTTATGATTTCTTTGAAATAATTTTTTACGGCTGAAAGAAACTTTGATATAAATTATGAATAATTCAGACTAATCCAGGTAAGTTTTTGAGCTTTGGTACAAATACAAACGATCCGGCCATTCGAATATAAAATAAGACATTATATAAATTGGTCAATAATTGCATTCATTGGAATTTATGGTTGTACGATTTATTAAGGATAATAATGAGATCCAATGGTTGGTTCTACTTAATAAAATTACGCAATACAACAGTTACTTGTTTTTTTAATCGAATATCTTTAACTATATTTTTCAAAGTAAGGAAAATAACTATTATTTAGTCGTCATTTTAATCTTAAGATTAGGCATAATACATCTTTATACTGTCAGCCAATGTATGAATTTATAAATTTGTTTCGCGAAATATATAAGTTTGCAAGGAAATTGATAGACATATTACCTTAAAAATTATATTATTGAACGGAAATAAAAAGCGAGGTAAATTCGACAATACATATATTTAAATATCCTGCAAAAACTGTGCCCACCACGATTGATAACCACTTTTAATCACAAATCATCTAGAAAATTAATATATACAGCATATTAATATATATAGTTGTACAGATACTTCAAACAATGATTCGTACATCAATTAATTTTAAAATGTAACATGTATCAACACACAACGAAAAACAGTTCTTTTTTACATTACTCAGCTTTATAAAAGAGAAAATTTGTAATAAAACGATTTTGCATACTTTTGTCAAATAAATATTTCTTCGCAAAAAGATAGTCAAATTTTACTATGCCAAAGTATTTTTCAAGTAAGGTCGACATATTAATTTATGATACATTTTTTGTGCTGTTTTGACGATGGATTCATCATAGAGCCTACTGGGCAGTTAAATGCTTTGGCAAATTCTCGTGAGTTTTGAAGTGGCCCAATGATCCGAAACTTGTTAGAGCTGTGCATTGTATATTGTTCTGCTTGCTCCAGTGTCCCTTCTATACCATCATCGCACATTGTCTTGAAAATTACAAAAAGGAATTCAAATTATAGATGCATTTAAAATTAGTTAAAATGTCTTGTAAAGCATAATATAACTACCTACCTGTCCATAACTTATGAAAAACGATTGCTTATCGCTGAATTGCTTCGTTGAAACTGTGTTCTTTGATGTAGGTATCCCGACAGACTTAGAAAAGGCTTGTAAGCTGCTTGAAAACCAATATTGTCGCACATATTTTCAATAAGTGTGGTTTCCCCATCCATTCCATTTCCAATATCTTTCCCACCTTTCGCAAACAAGGAATCGTATTGATCCACCAGACATTTCGCGTATGTGATCCTCAGCTTGTCTTTAGGTGGCGTCCAGTCGTCCCCTATAACAGTATCAAATTGCAGTAATTAATATAAATATAAATTTAAGCTTAGTTGCAATTTCTTGATTTTACTCTCGTACACTTTTTAATGTAAAGATGAGTTAACTCGTGTCCGATGACCTGTCCAAGAGTTCCAAAATCAAGAGCTCTAAAAATAATAAGAAATCCTTTCTTTCGTATCAAATTATTCTCTCAATTTTTTAAGAATAAATAATGTTATCTACCTTGATCGATGTAGTTGAAATTGAAATTGATCTTTATTCAAGAGTCTTGCCATGTCCAGTACAAAAGTTTTGTTGTCCCATAGGTGACTCATAACAATAAATAATATACTAACAACTACAAATTTGACTTAACTTAACATTTTACAATCTTAAAAAATCTTTTACATTGCTTAAAAAATTAGCAAACCCTTTTTCTACGTTAATGTCCTTCGGTAGGGAGTTCCACAAAAAATATGATCTGTATTTAAGGCTATTTAGTTGATACTTTGATATCTGAAGTTGGATCAGTGGAAGATCTAAAAATACCAAAGAACGTTCAAATCATTATGTTGAGATAAGTGACGAAAAGCTTGTAAGGATCTTTCAAAATATTACTGATTTACTTACGTATCGCATTAAAATATTTGTGAACGAAAGCAGTGTTTGCCATTGGAAAACATGGGCTAACAAAATATACAAACAAAACAAAATCTCCAGTTTCAGTTCGAATTAAGCAATTCAGTTTATTATAAATAATGAGTGTTACTTCTGGAAATATTACCATTCAGAGTTCTTCACTGCATTTATATAATCCTTGATGGTAACAATATCCAATAACAATTTTCACTTCGTCACCTTATCTTTGTGAATTAAATTTCCAGAACTGTAATAAATTACACCGAGACAGCAACTCGAATTTTGTCTTGATAATTGCAAAATAGATAATTTTTTTTGATAAGCATGGTGTAAAGAATTGCTTTTTTCATAAGAAAATACATCTAGCTAAAAAATATTTTGATTGGGAAGAGCATTTTAGCAACTAAAGTGTCTGTTAAGGTACATACATCAGTTATTTAATGAAGTAACAATAGTTAAAACAATTGTCTTTGTGATAAGAAACTTACAGATAGTTTTTATTAGTTGCTATTTATTTATGTGTCACCTTGTTAAATGATTATATTTAATTCATATTTCGATACAAGTTTTCTTGAAGTTATGAATTATCTTTCAGCAGACACATATTAAGCTTCTTTTTGAGGAATATCCTGGAAATATGTGCCTCGGTAAACCATGCTGGCATAATGTCATTAATATTTGTACTAAATGAACCGATAAATCGGTAAAACGAAGTCTTGGTCTGTTAAAAAAGGTATGCCGAAATCATTGGTTGGTTTTGTTGACGTCGTTACATCAAAACGTCAAACATGAGTGATTTAGTTAGGAGACCATGTCCACGTTTTGACCTTTGAAGCCCTCTGAGAACAAAAGGCTTGGGTCAGGTCAATTTAAACTTTATGAACCATGAATGTGAATACAATTTCGGTAAATGCACCAGACGTCTTCTCCTTGACATAACACGAATACTCGAGAAAGTAATGACTGTGGTATGGTACATTATTTTTAAAAAGCAAAAAAATACGTGTTTTTGAAATTTTTCAATATTTCAAATCATTATCAAAAACAACAACATAAATTTACCTGTAATATTTTTTCCACATTACAAATCATTTTTAGTGGTAATACAGGGCCACCAGAAAATTGGAAAAGTGTTAGCATAGAAGATATTATTTATGTGGACTTCTTGACGAATTTAATTTGGATCCGTCGACAGTTGTAATAAGCCTTCAAAACTTCGGGTGAATTTGGTAGTGGCCCAGTCACACGAAATCTTGCAGTACTGTACTTTCCGTCTTTCATGTCTTTCTTTATGCTTGCTGTTGGCTTTAACTGGCAAAACTTCTACACGTATTTATAGTACACATATATGCATATGTGAATAGGTTCTTTGTATGCTCCAGACAAATAAGGAGATACTTCATAAGAATATTGAATGTGTATGTTTTCAGGCATTTGGAACATACTTCTTTATATCTCCGAGTTGCCTCTGAGACATGAATTGTTATTGCCATGTCATATATAGGCATATTACATAGCACGGACCAGTACTGCAGTGAGTGCGGTGGTACGATATAAACCTGCACTGAAATGGAGAGAAGAAAGAAGATTTTTTTGTAGCACATTATCCGTACACTGATGCATCACCATTTTAATGGAAAGCTTATGCATTTTGAGTTGCTCGAGCAATATTTTGGACGTGAGTGTTCAGTTATTTGAGTGGGACCAAAATGCATTTATAAATGTAAAACAAGCTGAAAGTAGAAGGAAGTAGTTTAGCAATAGTTTTTAGTTTAAAGAGAGAACAAAGCTTAATATGATTCTGTTGAGTAAGATTTTTGCCTAGTATAGTAGCCCTGCTCTTTTCAGGATTCAATGCATGCTTATAAGTGCATTTACAACAGCTTGAGCATTTGAAATGAGAGCTGAGCATAATCGCACCTGATCAAATTGAATTGTGCACTGTTGAATTGAATTTGGAAGAATTTTCGTATTTCCAAAATCCTTGTTGGTATCAAAGTACATTTGATGTGGAAAGCATCTTTCGTATGGCTGTACTAGAAAGCTGATTTGATTTTAATGTTTTTAATACTGAATATCATGTTCACTTTAAATCTATTTTCTAATGAGTCATGACAAACGCCAAGACCTATAGTCAAATCATGGAACTTGTTAAGATATGGAGTGCATTTTCAATTAAATTTCTCGAAGTATTGATAAATGTTTTAACGTATAGTAAAGCATATTGTTAAAATACTGTTTTTTTTTCTGGCTACAGTTAGTTAAAAAAATCTTATTGGCTCAAAGCTTGCAGGAGGTTAATATGTATACAATTATGCATTCCTGAAAAAATACTATTTCATGAGCAAAACCGCAATACCGAATCCATGATCACAATTTTAGTTCGTAATTGTAATTGTAATTAGACTTTATTATCGTGTTTCAAATTTTTTCAGGCAGACAATAAGAAGTTATTGCTGCTTGATCTTACAAACAGAAGACGGCAAATAACAAAACAAGTCAGTAAAACATTAGAAATTCAAGAAAATGTGTACATAATCGTAACCATACATCAAAAATATTACATTATACATCTTAGGTTAAATCACGTTTTGAGATTAAAAATACTTTGACAGACTGAATGAACATTTTATAAATAGTCTTAGGAGGAGGTTTAATTAATTGAACAAATTTATTCCAGTTTAATATTGCACTATATTTAACAGAATTTTTAAACTTTGCTGAAACAAATTGTGGAAGTATTAATCTTACAACATTATAGTCATTATCAGCCCCAGGAGATCTAATAAACCAATCCTTAAATAAACACATTTTTAACTCTTTACCTAAAAATCGTAATAGTGACAAAATTCTTCTTTCATGTATTGTAAAAATATTTAGTTTAAGTAGTAAAGTAGGCATGCTCGTTTGAGCTTTCCTGTTTTTACTACATTTATCTCTTAATGATAGTACTGGATAGAAATACGTAAAGATAAAGTTATTTATTTTTCTCTGAATACCATCAATCATAAGTTCAGTCTGTAAGTCAGTTCATTCAAGTAAACTTAAAATTTATACCGATATGCTTTGTCTTGAATAATAGTTTGTCTTATGTTTGCACTTAATAATTTAAAGTTTACTGTTTTTATTAAAACATGAATTATGTTAAAATAATATGTAACAAAAGCAAAGAAATATAAAAAATATTTAATTGATATTTTTTATTAATCATTACTCTGCAATATAATTGATTGAGCTATTTCCACGTTGGAATTTTCATTTATTTCTAATTGTCCGTGTTTTTAATTTTTTACCTGAGTAGGCACTCCTGCGAACTAATATTGGAAACACAAGATGTTCGAAATAAATGTAAATAAACTAGTTTCCCCGATTTCTGTCTATTTATCCCCTATAAAATATAATTGAATTTAATGATTCCGAAATATGAATACATCAATATTTCAAACCCTCAAGGATATTAGATTTGAACACTTTCAATATAGCAAACTTCTCTGTTTCTTATTGGTGTCGATATCATGTGCACTTATTGACAGTGAAATCCTCAGTACTTAATACTTAATTTT
Organism: Entomobrya multifasciata; assembly: GCA_034693345.1. NCBI lineage: Eukaryota > Metazoa > Arthropoda > Collembola > Entomobryomorpha > Entomobryidae > Entomobrya > Entomobrya multifasciata. The sequence continues at coordinate 11,697 of JAQFXM010002410.1, forward strand.
ATTTAGCAGCCGTGCCAATAATTCTTTCTTTATAAGTTATATAATCCTGTCTTGTTTCAACGATATTTTGATAAAGGCATTCGGTGTTTTGTCCCTCTAAACATTCGCAACAACCCTCTGCTTCCGGATTGCCTGTAAGACCAGCGTGATTCTGAAACTGCAAAGTGAAGACCTCAAGTATAATTAAACTTTCCCAAAGGTTTGTGCTGTAAGTTTTTCCTCCGTAAAACAAATGATTGAGTTGGATTCTGTCAGCCTTTTCAATATCCCTTTTTTTGTATTCATCTCCCGGATGGCGAATAATTAAGTGACGCAAATGCGGAAATGATTTGTTTAACTGTGGCACACCTTTTTCAATGCTAAACTCTACTATTTCCAGAGTATGAACCTGGATTTGGTCCCAAGTAGACACTTCTAAGCAATCAATCAAGCTTTTTCTGTCAACACAAGGGTATTGCAGTCGCGGAAATATTTTTTCTAAAGGTATTACGTTTTTCGAATCTTCTTCCGATGAAAAACCCTCCAATAGAGTAAGTTTTTTCACTGGAAACTGACACCCAATCTCACCTAAATCACATTCCAAATCTATTAGGGTCAACTGGTTTAAAGTTTCTACCCTAAAGTCAAATAATTTGTGTATCCGATGCAACGATAATTGCTTCAGTTGTCTTTGGTAATCAGCCTTGATCATTATGTCGCGAAAAATTTCCTCCAAATATTGAACGTAAGGTTGAAAATGCCATCTGTAACTGTAGCTGGAGCCAGTTGTTGTAGCTTTTTCTCTTTCAAAGTACTCGAATTCCATACTAGTCAACTTCTCAAGTTTTGGGGTACGATCCATTATCTCACTTCGGTACACATTCATTTTGGCCTCGGCCAGATCTTTGACTACGTCCTTGTGCCAGCAGTTGCCTATTACTTTCAGTTTTTCCACATTTGGAACGAAGCGAAGACATCTCTTAACATAATTCACAAATCGAACAATGTCAACGCTGTCCCCCAATTCGATCTGTTTTGCTTGCACTTCCAAACGATGAATGTAAACTCCGAACTTTTCCAGGAACGTCTTGGTAGCTTTACTCAGTTCAGGTGACTCGGTTGAAGTTTCTTTCAAAAGAATCGTTGCACCACCAACAAATGGACTGGACCCAGAATCCGTATGACCTTTCATAGTTTTATTAAACTTTATCAAATCTGTTTCAGTCTCTAATTTATAAGCACGTTTCACATTACTGAAACCAGGAAGGGGAACCAGCTGATTTGGAGAATTTTTCATTGTCTCCAGATAAGCTTTGTCATCGTATGGTTTAGGCACAACTGCGTTCTCAATAAAGGCATCAACAATATTACGCCACTGTTTGTTTACTCCCCGACATTTGAAAACGTTCTGTTGTTCGAGAATCGGTAGAACAAATGGCAAAACCTGTTAACAAAATATGACATTAATCCATGACCATGACACTAAATCAAACAAAGTATTTATTGATACATGTATAATTTTCTAACCTTCTCCGCAATTAAATCTTCCAGAATAAACACTTCTTCCTCCACAAAAAATGACCCTTCATCCTCAATATATTCATTTCCTTGTAAATTTTCACAGTCCCTCTCTACTGCCACATAATCGTTCTCACTTTCATTACTCTCCGTCTTAATCTCAACTTTGACCTCTACAGGTTCCCCAATTTCGGCAGGATCGATATAAATTTTAGGAAGATGACGATCCACAGGTAAATCGTATCGTCCAATAAGCTTCCTCCGTTTATGTTTCTTTTTATTCATTTTTTCGTCCTGCACTTTTCGGATTTGTTCCTCGGCTTCTCGCTTCTCGTCAGCTGATTTTCTTCTTGTACGCATTGTCAGCTTTGAAAACACTGCTACCAGAGATAGGTGATTTTACGTTTTAGCATTCAAATAACTTACGAGTAATACTATTTAGGTACATTTAAGTCTTTTAAAGCAATAATAAAATGCTCACAAATAAATATTTAATAAAATTTTATTATATTTATGTGAAAATATTACCTGTTAAAATGCGTGTTTTCTATACGGTAGTAATACTACTGTCTTTTATCACAAATGCCAGGAACTCACGAACTGCCCAAATTAAATCGAATTCTAGCAAATTTCAACAGAGAATAAATGAGCTTTTCAGAAGTATCTTCAATGAACGACTGATGCTGTCGTAAGGATACCCAAACCCAACTCAACGTTGTACTTGAGAGTCCGTTAGAAAAATAAGGACAAGCTTTGTTATTTCTAAAAATAAAAATCTCAAACCCGAGCCAAAAAATGTGAGTATCATTGATATATCTCACTGTACATACTAGCATTGTGAGCATGCATCAAAATGTAGCAAACACCAATATGAGGTATCACAAATATTATTGATATTGGAGGTGTGTGTTTGAGAAATGCATTCGTGAATAGGTATCTCGTATGCACAAGAGTAATAAAAAGAGAGTTTGTACAAATATTGAACATTTTTATCAGGCATTTAGAATATACGTTTTCATACAATGAAAAGCTCCGTAGACATGAATGGTCATTTCCATGCCATATGTATGCACATGGCACGGACCAGCACTGTAGTGAATGCGGTGGTACGATATAAACTGGTATTTAAATGGAGCCACAAAAACATACTTTGTATAGCACCTTAGCATGCAGACGCATATCGCCCACTTGAAATTGGGTACCTTCGCATAAAAGATATTTGACGTAAAATAAATGTCATATGGTTTTATTTTTGGGTATGCTTGTAGGTATGATTTTTGATAGGACGTGGCAGTCAATGCATTTCAAGTGAGAAGTAGTTTTATACCTTCGAAATTCAATATAGAAATTAGCGGATTAACTATTTATTAGGACGCAGTTTAGCGCTACCGAAAATATTTCAGCTTCCGATTCATAAACTTTACAGTAATCTGTCTGACCACATTTAAAAATCTTGGTTTCATATTTTATACTGCGTTGGTTTTCAGAATGCATAGTAATTTTCCCAATATACCTTCAATATAATACTATATACAATTCTTACTCGTACGGCATGATCGCACGAAAGCTTAACTGAGGCAATTGAGTAATTCATAGCTCACTATCTAGTATATATGCACGTGAACATGCAAGTTTTTATGTACATATCTTCTCAAAATGTAAGCCATGCGGACAGGCCTGCACTATTTCAAGACTCGTCAGTTAATACTTTAAGTTTCTCGAGTATACTAAATCGTTTTAAAAATAATAAAAACTTAAGTATTTAAATACACTAAAATAGGCTAAGAAAGTAGATTTCAATATTTTTGCTGGGAAGTAAACCCAAACAACGTTTTGCCGTTAGACGTTGAAATAGTGGGAAACATTTAAAGTCACACAACGACTACAGACTTGATATTGTAACCAAGGAATTTGAAGCACGTGCACTATTCAGTGTTACACAAGTATTTCCATGTGTCACTTTATTTACAGTGTTTTTGTTTTTAACATTTAAACTATACCAAAGTGTACTGTTTTGCCAAATTCAAAATGTCAGGAGACAAGCTTAAGTGTACTACATTCCACAAAGTGTTGGGCTCAAGACGTACTTTCAAAACAAACTTAAATCGCCATGCTAATAAGCACGAATGCATATTTTGTGACAAAGTGATGAAAACACCCGGCGTACTTTTCACCCACTATCGTATTCATATTGGCGAAAAACCATACTTTTGTGAGTTTTGTGACAAAACATGTACATACAATCAAAATTTGGTTCATCACATTAGATCTCATACAGGTGAAAAACCATTTTCCTGCAGCGTTTGTCAAAAGTCATTTTCTCGAAAACATTTACTTGCAACTCATCAATTGCAGCATACCGGAATCCGAGAGTTTAAATGCTGTCATTGTGAAAAATCGTTTAGTAGGAGACACCATTTGGAAAGCCACTTGCAAACACATAAAAGTGAAACACCGTTTCAGTGCATTTTTTGTAACCAGTTTTTGGTTTCAGCTAGTGCGCTTGGAATTCACATTCATGGACATACCAGAGAGACGCCATATCAATGCAATGTTTGTGTTAAATCCTTCAGCCAAAAAGGAAGTTTAAAGGAACACACAAAAGTTCATCGTAGTGCCATCAAACAGCATAACTGTATAGAATGTCACAGCAAATTTAGGAGCAAAAGCAATTTAACGAAGCACATGAAAATTCACAGTGGCCTGAAACCTCACACTTGTAACATATGTGCGAGGTCGTTTTTACTTAAAGGAGGTTTGATGAGACACCTTGAAGCAGTGCATTATAAAATCAAGAGACATAATTGCAACATATGCAACAAACGATTCGCTCTTAAAAGCAATTTAGTTTCTCATATGCGAATTCATACAGGAGAAAAACCTTTTAGTTGTAAAAATTGCTGTGCTACTTTTGCGCATTTACATACCTTGAGGGTTCATATGGCCACTCACCTTAACTGATCAATCCGAATGATCTTTTTCTTATCGTCAAATTTATACGAATAAACATTACACAAGTTTTGTTCAAAATTTGAACTTTAAAGATATTTAACTTTAAAATACCATTATTAATATTGTAAACACATCGATGAAATCATGTGTTTAAAAACAAGTTTGCTGTTATCATTTCCAACTATTGAAACTTTTTTATTGCTTCGAAAAAATTGGTTAAGTATATATTTTCAATATTTTACTAGGTTTATATATTCAGTTCACAAGAATCTGCTCGTATAAGTTAAGTTTATTATTGATTTACAATAAAAATTACATTTAAGGGCTATTTGTTAGTGGGTAGTTTAAATGTATAGAAAGACATAAGAATAAGAATAAGAGATAAAGATAAGTTATAACTGCAGTTGTAATGAGATTATTTTGTTTTGTTTCCATTGCAGCCATGATATATGGTTTCTTAATAAAATCAGTTTCGCACTAAATTTTTACAAATTTACATGCAGTTGGAGTTTTATATTTAAAATAATACAAAAAATCTTCCTAAGAATGTGTTCTTTGGTATAATTGGTAAGATTTTTTCATAACTTGTAACAAAACATATCGTACCAGCCAAATTTTATTCACGTATTTTTTTATATCGTAACATCGTCTGAATTCTTATAATATCTAACTACTGCAAAAGCCATTAATAAGAATACACGTATAATATAACAGATCTGAAAATGGTAAAACTTTGAAAAAGTGTTGTTAAATTAGTGTACGATTAGGAAAATGTCCCAGAACAAATTTGCCAAAATTGTTCTCATAATTGAACGCGAGCTTAAGTATTTCATCGTTTTTTCCAAGACTACTTTTTATTAAACTTTTTGCAAAATTCCAATGTACATGTACATGTATACAAAAAACTCTTATGGTATACTAACAAAATTACATAACAGGCAACTCTGTGCCACTCACTTGTCGCGTTTCCATAAACCCAAACTCATCCTTCAGAAGAAAAATAATATTCTTTGAGACAATTCTCGAACCGTAAGTCTTTAAAGGCATCTCTTATCTCATTAACTAAAGTGGGAAAACAATTTAACCAGTACGTCATAAAACCATTTGGCTTATCCCCAACATATAACTTTAGCTCAATGTTTTGTTCCTCATGAAAGTGGCTACTAAAGTTGCGAATTAGACGAACAAGCTTAATTGCTTCAAATTTGTGGGATTCAAATCTACGCCTGAATATTCTATGTTCTTTAAAATTTTGATCTTCTATTTTTATTAGCCTACCTTGCTCAGGACATTCAGCCGAGGATATTTTAGGGAAATAATTTTCTTCAAACTCCCTTACACAATTACTTATTTGCAGGCTTACCCGACATGGCGGCTTTTCTACAAAATTGCTAATATCTTCGATAAAGCGAATCATTTTTTGATAAGGCCAGAATATTGGATGGGATTTGATGAACTCAATATCTTTCCTTACTTTCGGATTTTTGGCAATCATTTTGTTGATCAAGGCCAAATTACAACGTTGGTCTAAGCAAAAGCTCTCCTCAGTTTGTATTTTCCCTTTGTGTATATTATAATCCAGAAGTGTTTCCTCAGGTCCAAATGGATGCTTCCCGTTTGTAAGCACTTTGTAAAAAATGCAGCCAAGAGAAAAGATGTCTATCTTTTTAGTCTATTGAACAAAAAAAGAATAATTCAAACCTAAGTATTGCAGAACAGTGATCTTATGTCAATCATTAAAATAATTACAATGACAGTGAAAACATTTAGGACAATAATTTGCTAGTATCCCAAAGTTTGAAACTTTTCAAGCTCAAATATTACAACGTTCAAAAAATTTGTCATTGAAAACGAATATTTGCCATCAAAATTTTAGAATTCAGGTAGAAATGATTTGAAGTTGAATTCAAAACGAAGTGTTACTGACCTAATGGACTAATGGTTAAATATTTATAGTTTCTTCCTACATGCTCGGGGTTTTAATTCCACAAGTTCTTGTTTATTAGTAATTAAATGTCTAAATTTGTTTTTATTGTATTCGACTATATGTATCGTACTTACTAGTTTCGGAGCTCCAGGAGAATTCCATGTTCCAGTTTTATTGTAAAGCTCTCTTGCCTCCAGCATTTCTGCTGCAGTTGAACCATTTGAACCTCCATATGATGTAACTGTTTTACTTTGTTTGCCTTTCGGCAGTAGACGACTTATGCCAAAATCTGCAATCTTGACAAACACATGTCGGTTTAACAGTGAAAATAATATATTTGATAGTTTGAGGTCCCTTTGTATAATTTGGTTTTCGTGAAGAAATGCCAGTCCATCAGTGGTTTGCCGAAGTATTTCCAATCCTTCTATTTCAACTGGAAGACAGTGTGGATCTATGACCCAGTCGCTTAAAGTTTTATCATGACATAATTCTAATGCCAAAATATATTGATTTTGTATGGTTGTGGAAGCATGATAGATAACCACATTTGGATGCCCTTTACATTCAAGTAGAATTTTGATTTCGTTTTCGGCTACTTTGTGTTGATGGTAATTAGATATTATCTTTACCGCAACGGGAATGTCACCAAATGTTCCTTTGTAAACAGTCGTATTTCCTGAACCAATTCCCAAAACTTGATTAGTAGAATATATGATTTTATGTTTCGGTGAATATTCATCAGAACTCTCTTGCTGGAAGTTCAATAAAAAAAAGTGCAATAGCTTAGTTAAGTAATGAAATCTAAAGTAGGTTTATCACACTATACAGATAATGCACTAACCGGCAAGAATCCATTTCTCATATCTTCCATTTCTAGCATTTTACCCTGCATAACTTGCTGAATGACGCTTTGATTTATATGGGTACTCAGGAAATTTTCGAATTGACCAGCTCCCATCAACGCCTGAAGCTTATACATTTCAAACTGGTTTCCTTGGAATTTAACTTTAGAATATAATACTGTGGACTGAAAGCGACTGTCCAAACTCTTCCATGATTTTGCCTTTTGCCTAAGTAGCTGTCTGAGAGAACCTAAAACAAAACGAAATGCATACATTTATTTACTCAACAAAAATCCCAGAATACTTTTAGCAAATTTGTCTTAAATGATGACCTTCAACTTGCGTCCAACCTGCTAAAGTTGTAAATTTTTCCAGGAGAACACCTAAAGTTGCAGTTTTCGGATTACGAGATCTCCAGTCAACTAATATCTCAATAAAATACATTGAAATATTAATTTTATCGCATAACAGTTCCAGATCTAGAAGTTCTCGAAAGTCGAGCGATGTTCCAAAGTATTCCGCTAACATAACTCTTTCGTCAGTTATTTTACTTGGAAGGTATTTAAAAATGTGTTCTAGTTCCTCGAATGTACATTCTGTTGACTCAATAACAACAGTTTTTATAATAGGGAGAAAATTAGGTTTAAATTTGAATTTTTCTGATGAAAATGGAAATGACGTACCCCAGTCCCCAATCAGTATATCACACATGATTACAAATGGTAAATACAGGAGATGGAACGAGTTTCACAAACTATTCTAAAAATGGTTCCAATAAAAATAAAATTATTGTTATCATTTTGTGTATCAAGCTTGATTTTGTTTCAAGCAGAATTAGGGCTATAATTTACTTACAATTTTGGTGATCTCAAATGTTAAATATTGAGTTATTTGTTGCAGTAATTTTCCCGAATCCAACTACAATAAAAGTATAATTGCCTTGCCTAAAAGTTTGTTCTTGAACAAAAATAAGAGTTTTTGCGTTTTAAAAATTACTGATGTAATTAGTAAACTACTTTTTAAACATGTCTAGCATTACAAAGGTGAAATGCTATTACAAAACTCTAAACTATGAATTCCAGCAGATACTATAAAGCGTTTAATGTGAATAATTATTAATAGTACTATGGTACATGGAACATTTATCATCACAAACTAATGTGATAATACTGACTCCTTAACACAACTGCGCAGCCAATATTAGCTCAATACTTGAAACAGAGAAAATGTTGGGGAAAATTCTTCCGCTAAAACACCACCATAGAGTCAGCTGTAACCCACTGTCCAATAATAGCCTAGCGTGCTTTCAGTATGTTAAAAGCTAGTTAAGGGGTCATGCATAAACTCATGTGCATGCATTCACATGTTATATGTGAACAATACAAAAGGGAGAGCCAACCTGCACACAATATTCTAAATCGATACAAATGGTAAAGTTTGCAAAAATTAAACACGTATATATTTTGCTTAATAATTACACTACAATATTGAAGGAGCCCATAAGCTCTGTGTTTTAGACTAGTCAACACAAAAGTGTGATTGTGAGACAAAGAGGATTGCATGCATGTATCATTCGAAAACTAATGACGACAGTACATTATTTGTTTTTCATTCTGTTGATATGATGTATCCTCATAAGAATAGTATATATAACAAATTTTAAAAGTAGTTTACTATTAAAAGTAAAAAACACTTTGACTTCATTATGTGGTTAGATAATGCGTATTAACAGCTGTATGGAAGAGCCTTATGAATAATATTTTTAAAATAAGAATATACGTTGATACATTTTTGGATAAAAAAGTTCTGCAAAATCTTCCACTTTGAATTGATCAGTACGTTATTTCGTATAGGCAAGTGTGATTCTGTTAATCTATAATGGGACATGCTCGAGCTGCTAAAAATGTATTTAGGAGCTCACGTTCAATACAGGCAAGAGCAAGAATGTTTTACTTGACAAAAATCGTACTCTTCCGAATATTAAGTAGCAGGAAAGGAACGTATACAACCGGATTTTGTATTTATTAGAGGTTTTATTTCCTGTACATGCATATAGCTTAAGCACAACTTAGATTTTTAAGCACTCAAAACAACTTTTGCAGCAAAAGAAACTAAGAGTACTTGCAATTTTTTAAATATTGTTACTATAATTATTTCGTTCGTTAAAATAGGTGCCAATAAAACATATCATTTTCGAATTTCATCTTCATTTTAGAATGCTTCCATTGAAAAAAGTATTCATCGCATATTAACAATGTTACTAACGATGCTAGTAATGTTATCCAAAGATATTTCTGAAAAACACTGATAAATTCCAAAAATGGTAGCGCTTCCACACCTTAAAAAGTGCAAACTACTTGGCTTGTTAGGAAATGTTAACAGATTATCCATATCACGTTCAAGTTCCGTGCTTGACAAAATTACCAGCGAGACCAAAAAAGACATTTGTCACCAAATGAATGGCTACAGTTGCCAAGTACTGATCTTGTTACGAAAGCATATAAAATTGACAAGCGTGATTGGGTATCTGAGATTTTCAAAAACTTTTAAAACAATTTATGAATAGTATGTTTTGTTTTATGGTTGTATATTAGCAAAGCACTCTGATCCAAAAACCAATTTTTCATAGGCTTAACCTCATATTTTTTTAAACATTGTTTCTAATTGCACAAGTAAACCCATTATATATTCGATTGAAAGTGGTGGAAGGTCTAATTTCACGGCAGTGAACCATTCACGCAACCATAGCATGGAACTAGAGTATTTATTTGATCAATCATACATTTCCAAGACTTACTTTTGACTTGCAAACGATCAATATCACCAAATATAAGAAAATCGATTCGCTTGTTATTCAGAAATTTGTCCGAGCGAAAGGAAAAATAATCTCGTGAACCTTTTATCCATGTAAGAATTATGCTAGAAGTATACTTCTCTAAAGGTTTCTTATCAAATAGTATGCTCAGTTGAAACCAGCTTCCAGGAACTTTGCCCCATGTTCTTTCGTCGTCCCTTTGAGACAATGTAAATATCTGAGTTCGTTTTCCAATTTCCATCATGTAGTGTGGCATGAGCAAATCAATTTCAACCTGGCATCGCCAAGGTTTTACTGCCATTGAAATTTTAGTAAAATTAAGACCAACACAAAATCCACTGATATCATATGTGTCGATTAATATTGCTGTGAAGTATTTTGAATACGGACAAAGGTGTTCACTATCTTATTGATCTGGACCATCCCCCCAAAACCAGTGTAGTTTTTTTATAAATGATGGAATGCTGACAGGGAGCCAAATTAAATTCGGTTCTCCATGAGTAAATGTTTTTCCGTTTTGATCTGATACATCAAGGTGTGCGTATACAGTACGTTTTATTGCTAATGAAGCTTGAATTGTGGGACAGAGACTTATTCCTTAAATGTTACTAAGGATGATGAAACATTTTTCTGTGCCGAACGCTTCCAAAACTGAATTCAAGTTGTTTACTGCGTGTTTATCAGTAGATGTTTGATATTTTTCCAAAGCGTGTTGTATTTTGGCATGGACATCCATCCATCCTTAGAGGCAAAATTTGTTGAAGCAAGTATTTTTTCAAAGTAAAATTAAGTGGTTTTTGAAAGGACAATATATTTATTGTGTACGGTACTTTAGTACAATCACAAAAGTTCCAATTATAATAAAAGCTGACAATGACAAGAAGTAACTCAGTTTTAACGGGTCAAAATTATTAATTTTGGAGCAAAATAGAAAAAATTTACTAGTTTTTCTAGCATCTTATCCGAGATTTTGGGCAATACAATATATCAAAAACTTTGTTTTTACCTTACTGTAAAATTACAGTACAGTTTTAAAACTGTTTCAAACCAAAGCATAAACAGGAGAGCTATATGAAGCTATAGTATTATAGCAAAGCCCTAGAGATTTTTATTGAATTATTGATTTTTAAATAATTTATGATGTAACTAATTGCTTTTTTATGTTTTTGAGTTTTGCTATTGCGAAAATATTCGCGTTCTTATAAATTGAGCTTAGATAAGTCGTTCTTAATGCGTGTGATCAAATTACTTTTCAATTTTGTGAAACCAATTTATGCAGGTCTAAGTTACTTTTCATGATTATTTCAACTTCTAAGCGCTATGAGTTGTAGCATTATGGCTTTCGAAACAACGGCATTTCAGATTACCCCATGTGAGAGCCTATGAGAAATAAGAACCCAACATTTCCAATCATAATTTGGGAACTACTTTGGTCGTTTGCTTGACGAAACGTCATACACAACCTCACAGTCTTTCATTCTTTCGTCTCCAGCCAACTTTAGCCACAAATCCAAAATACAAAGATCCAACAAAAAAACTGCTTGGTTGCAGAAAAGTTTTATGTGAAAATCTCAAAATGATGCCAATGTTGGGGGAACCAAAAAAAATCTGGAGTCCTGTATCACATTTTCTTATGAATCTGAACACAAGGTTGACTCTAAATGCAAATGTAATTTTTGACTTCCACTACTAGGTGGTTTAGTTCGCTTCATTCTTTAAACATTTGCTTGTTGGCACCACATAAAAGCTTTTGTACATAGGATATACAGTGCCCGTGGCACGGTTCCTATGTTCTAACTATAGTTTGTCTTGTTGAAAATTGGTGATGCATGGATTACTTGTAAACCAAGTAATATTTAGAAAGCAAGGAATACCAACAATTGCTTGCATTTACTGTGCTGATGTTTGCATCAACACGTCGAAAGCTCCAAAATTCATCGGTTTGAAACGTTTTCAAAAATTAAGGAGCAATTAAGGTTATAAAGGGTGAAATTAAAATATAACATATTGCATTTGGCTTAAAGCCTAGCACTAAATTTACAAATAAGCATTTTATACAATTGGTTTGCCAAATCTGTTAGAAAAGCTGGTTTTACAGGCAAAAATATGATTAAAGAATTAAGAAAAATAGGTAATCGGTAACAAGTTTAAGATTATCCCAGGTAAGATATAACTGGTGACAAGAACAAAACAACGTATCATCATAATTTTGGCGTATTTTGTGCTACTTTTATCCCAGAAGGTCTTTTATTTCTTCTCTGCGTCTATCAATTTTCAGTCATGGATTTAAAAAATTCTGAACATTTCAATCAAATACACTTCATCACATTATATTTTGAACATAAACAAAATGTTTCCTTGAAAGGTAAAACGTCTAACTAACTATACTAGCAAACTAGTCTTATTATCGTCTCAAAACTTTAAAGTACACCGGGGTGTATAATGGTCTAAAACGGAACAATAATTATCAGAATTAAGTTTTAAGTTTAACTAATAATCAGCAGGACCATTTACAATAAAACTTTGCATATGTAACCAAGAATATTTGAATACTTTGTAAGTTTATTTATATGTTCTAAAATTTGAAAACTAGTCGCAAAACGGTTGTACAGTTGTACCGCTACAATAAAAAGCCTGTTTGATTTGATTGATTGCATTTTGTTGTAATTAGCTAACTAAAGTACATTTTTATGCATTAAAAGTAATAAATACAAAATATTTTTTTTTTCAAAATATTTTATGAAGTTTACCATGGTTCTGATCCATTAAATTATATTCAGCATTTTAACTAGTAGGTTCAGATTAAGCAAAAACATGGCTATTCATATGGAATTAATTCGTTATTCACAAGCAAATTGAAATTACTTCCCTCATTAGTTTTCGATTACATAAACCTAACGTTAGTTTTTTCTGACTAATATGAGAAACGTTTCTGGAGAGGTATTCCTTATGGGATCCTACAATATGCTAATGTATTCAGCAAATAAATAGTGTTTATGCCTGTAAGGTTATTTAAATGTTCACCAATACTCGTTCAAACGGGTATTTAATTCACATCAAATTATAAGTTTTTTGGTAGTTTTTTTGGAAGTAGTTTGTTAGACTTTGAGCCCGGGAATGATTAAATACCACCCTTTACCTTTTTACCATCCCACTGGGAAATAACGTTTTTCCGGGAAAAAGTCCAAAAT